>WJXA01000338.1:0-126941 GCA_014282245.1 Rhododendron simsii
ATGTCGATCTGGTATCAATTAGAGAAAAGTTACAAAAATCATTTTTCTTGAAAAAAGATGTCAGTCACGCTAGATCTGAATTCGTACAAAAGCTAGATAAATTGATTCTGAAATCATGCATATATATAGGGGCTTGCATGCAAGTCATCTCCTCCACAACAAATAGTGCCAAACAAAATGTAGTTAACAGTTGCCACCGTGTTATATAAAATGTAGTTAACAGTCGTCACCGTGTCAAACAAAATGTAGTTAACAGTCGGCACGTAAAAACCAAACCATATTGTTATGGCATGACTCTAGAGATTTAGTTGAAGTAAAACTCCGAAAATTGTTAAAACTAAATCGACTAAAATCTTGGAAGATCCAGTAAAGACCCAAAAAAAATACTATATAATTACTTCCAAAGTTGCAGTTTCCCTTATTTGAAAGAGCACAAATTTGCTTCCCCAGGTGCTCATACAATCGGCCGGGCTCAATGCTTCACGTTCACCCGACGCCTTTACAACTTCAACAACGTCAGCGGAAACGCGGACCCAAGCCTGGACCCAACCTATTTGGAAACGCTTCGCCAAGCGTGCCCGGAAAACACGGGCGGGGACACCTTGAACAACCTCGACCCCACCACCCCCAACGGCTTCGACAACAACTACTTCACCAACCTCCAGAACAACCGCGGGCTTCTTCAGAGCGACCAAGATCTGTTTTCGACTAGCGGGTCTGATACCGTAGCCATCGTTAACCGGTTTGCTAACAGCCAGAGTGACTTCTTTGATAGCTTTGGGCAGTCCATGATCAACATGGGAAATATTAGTCCATTGACTGGAACCAATGGGGAGATAAGGGCTGATTGCAAGAGGGTTAATTGAACAATCTAGTATTGGGATCATACATGAGTATTATCTAGAATATTTGAGTTTTTCTCTTCTTTTTTTTTTTTTTTTACAGAACCAATTATCATTTGTATTAATTAAACTGTTTCAAGGAATAAAGAACTCTCAAGCCATGTATGAGAGGTTTTATTTAATCTAATTGAAGAATGATTGGGATATAAGGCTCGATTTGATTTGACATATTTTGATCGTGCATAAATTACTTCTACCCCCTCGCAACTTACTTGATTGTGTTGAGAAGTTTAAATGGGGTTTGCTTGAGGTGAGGTAAGGAGACATGGTAAAAAAAAATTCATCATTCTCGTATGGGTTTTCATTATCTTCTCTTAATTTATCAAAACCCACTAAAGTTAGAAGAAACAGCTTAATTACCTATCACAACTTTACCTACCGGTGCTGTTAAACCCCAAAACCTCATTCAGAAGTAAAAACCCAAAATATATATATATATATATATATATATATATATATATATATATATATATATATATATATATATATTGGTGGCGGTTCAACTAGATATATTGGAAAATATGTGGCTAAAGGAGTTAGTAAATATATGATTTGATGTTATAGCTGTTGCTATGGAGAGGAGTGAGATTGGGATTTGGATTAAGTATGGAGGAGGATTCGGGATTGGTTATGGAGGCATGAGTGAGAATTTGGAAGAAGGGGTGATGATCTAATTTTAACAAGAGGGAAGGAAATGAAAGATGAAGGGAAAGTTAGGAATTGGGATTTTTACCTCCAAAAGAAAGAGTGAATCATCCACATTTCCTCCCAATTTAAGCTTGTCATTGTCTTAACAGGCGGGTAACAACTCTGTATGTTCAAGTCGGCAATTTCTATTAGTAATTTGACTGATTTAGACAAGTAGCGGGTATGTTGAATAACAGTTTCATTAGTTTTGGTGTCCAATTGAAGTTTATTAAAGTTCGAATGTCTATAACTAAATTTCACTTGTTTTTTTTTTTTTTTCATTTGTTTATTATTCATCAAGGAAAATATTTTTATTCACCAAACCAAATGAAAGACCAACAGGCAACAAGGAAAAAAAAAAGGGAAAAAAGATAGATCTTGACAATACAAAGTGACACGAGAAATCACGGTATCATAACTAGAAAGCTCCCACAAAACAAAAGGCTAGGCACACAATATGTTATGTTACCCAGGAAATCATTTTTAGGATTCAAAATATTGAAAGCATAATGCTCTACCAACTACCGTAACAGAACTTTCTTTTTAGTAATGAAAGCGGGAAATAAGATTAAACCGAAACAATAAGTCTGGAGTATTTAACCCCTGGGATGTCTTCAAGTAATTGAAATGCCACCACAGAAGGTGGGACACAAAAACAAATAAATCCTAAAGCATGGTTGAGAGCTTCCTTGGCAAGGATGTCCGCGCACTTATTTTGTTCCTGATAGAACTAAACACACACGTACGTATATATATGACAACTCGTTACGTACGTGTCGGAACCATGATGTCACGCCCCGCCCCGCAAAACGACACCCATTGTGGGCTCGAGTCGGTGCGGCCACGTGGCATTCCCAATTGCCAACCAAACTATCACTTAACAACACATAATAACTCAGAATAAACCAGCGGAAGACTTAATATTAATATTAACAACAGAGTCGACGTTATACCCATAACTTTACATGCTTGACATACAAAAATACACGACATCTTTGTCACAAAACGAGTCGAAAACATGTACAAGACAACTTACTACCACCGACACAAACAAACAACCTCAAAGCCAACCCCAAAACGCCGACTGGTAGTGGACCATCCTACGAACCCCTGCTATCTGACAATCCAAAGGAAAACCAGGAGTGTGTGAGATATAGAATAAATCCAATAAAATTCAACATAAACCACTAACAGAAACAACCACAATTTATATGCACAACACATGCAGTGACACGTCTGCCACATCCCATGTACCCAAGGTATTGTGTCCCGCACACCAAGCTCCCATTCACCGTAAATAGAACGGCACGGCCCACGACAAGGTGTGACTCACTCCACAAACCTTATACGGGTACAATCAACATACACCAATCACGCACACCAAATAACTAAATCAACCATAACATGATACACAACCAATATGTTAACATCTTATTGAAGATATAAGATATCAAACACACTCACCTCTGTATCGACCGAGGTACGCCAAACTTACGGTTTCGGCACCTCCCAATTGACCGGCTTGACACCTTGCCACAAGTTAACCATATCAGTTTATTGAACGCTTAAACGTTACAACCAACTCCTGATAACAATCTATAACACCAACAGTAGGTTTAGCGATGCTTAACGCATACAAATATGTTCATCTCAAAGACCTAGATGAGTACCAAAACATACTTGAAATTCAAACACAACATATCTCTCAAAACTAGTTTGAAATTCTACGACCAGCGTATCGTATTTTGCCTCTAACTTCTTATAGGTTTAGATTCAGATCATAAGACTACCACCATTAGAAAGTAGACTTTCAGTACATAGATTTTGATATAAAATTTACCCAATATAGAGTTCGGACGACAAAGTTATGCTCGTCCGAAATTACACACAAAACTGCCCAAAGTTGTAGATTCTGCACGTCTATCAATTTCAAATCAAAACTGATTTAATCTAGTACAAAACATGCCACAACCCCTACATATCCCGAAAGGCATACGAGTCTAGTTTCAGAATCAATAACCCGTGCGAAAACCCGATACCCGAGCTAAGAGATATGACTATTTTTCCAAAACGTGTCAGTGCAGCAAATTCAAAACTTAGCAGGACACAGAAACTTGTAACATCTGCCAACACTAGACTATACCACCAAATGATCTGAAATTTTGCAGAGATCATAGAAACATATCAAAGTTTATCCCTAATTTTTCCCAGAATTTTTACAATTAAGGAACATAGCCAAAACCACCGCCAAACTTAGAAATTCTGTGCAGCGAAGCACAATTTCCTGCAGAACAGTCTGTGATCGAAAGATCACTAAAAATCGCATACTCAATCTTTTCCATTAATTCTAACACCAAAACATCACCAATTGATCAATTCTTAAGACTCAAGAGAACCCATAGCCAATAAGTACACTTAACCATGACAAAATTGATGAATAACAAAGCTCTAAAACCTGCCCAGATCTCCAGATTTGACAAACCAATAACTTCAGAACAGAAGCTGATTTTTCCTAGATACTTCTGAGGCACAAAACTTACATATTCAGAAAGGTATGCAAGTCTAGTTTCAGAATCAAGAAACGGTGCGTAAAACCGACACTCGAGCAAGAAGTTATGCCCGCTTTTCCAACTCGTGTCTGTGCTGTCTGCACAGACGCGAACCAGACACCAGTTCAGTCCGCGAATTTTGTAGGCCAAAATACTTCGAGTTATTTTCTGAAAATTTAACACGATGCAATAGACTCACAGAGGAACCTTCAGGATTTTTCTCAAGAATTTAGAAGATTTCTAGGGGCCTTGAATAAATTTGTCAACACAGGACAGATTAGCAACTTGTAAAAACACAGTCATGCATGTTCATCATATACACGAATTTCTGAAATAAGAACTCAGTTTCAACCTCAAAAACCCTCTCCCATGGCTTCAATTCAGAGCATATTAGATGCAGAACAAGAACCCTAGCATGAGCAACATGACTTCAACAATTAAAAGATGAAACTCACCAAAATAAACTTCAATTCAAGGTTTCTCTAGATTTTCCCCTTATTTTCTCTTCTTCCTTCTTCTTGCCGTTCCTCTCTCTCTCTCTCTCTCTCTCTCTCTCTCTCTATACGTGTATACGAGAGAAAAGAAACAGAACACGTAATGAACTCTAAGGAATATTATTGTGTGCCAACAAAACCACTTGCTAGCATGTTCCAATTCACAAATCACACACAAGCCCTCACGCTTCTAATGTATGCAATTTAACCCCGTGACGCATAATTTAATTAAATACGTGAATTAAAATACCAAATATCCGGGACGGGTGCGACAACTCTCTCCCCCTTAGAAAATTTCGTCCCGAAATTAGCACCACGAGCCCCACACCAGCCACGGCTGAAATCATTTGGTTACTAAAACAGTCCGGTCCCACAACCACATGTAAGAACAAAGAACAACACATATACCTTATCACAAACAAGTTACTCCTTCAAATATACCATCGTGTAATCCACTCCAATTCACCTTCACCGCTAAACAAAATTCCCTTTAAGCCATGCCTCTACGCGCAAAACACAAATAGAAAATAACATACTTACGATACACATCTCAAAACTTTCTTATTTCCCATCAACACTCTATGAAAACAATTTCTTGAGTCTCATAGATACTAACTCAATATCGATTTGTCTTCTCTAAATGAACCTGTGGCCCTCAACTTACATCACGGTACCCTACATGTCTACACATTAAAATCACCTTCTCCATTTCACACGATCCACCATAGGAAATTTACGAGCTTGTCCTTTAATAGAGTAAATTTCAACCAGAAACTCCCTAATTCTCGTTAAAATCAATATAACGCAATCTCAACAATTTTCTTTGTAAAATTGATCTTATTAACAACATCAACTTTCTAAACCACCACATCGACATGCACTCTCAATGCATGAGTATTTCCCTTTTAAGAAAAATAAGTTATAACCTTATACTATTAGCCAACACATTATTACTACTTGGTATACTATCAAACACCAATCTCGGCAGCCATTTTTTTTTAAAACATATATACTCATGTTCAACAATCATTATATCACACAAGTATACCAAAACAGTCACACCTATCATACACACACAACTCCCTAAGAAATTTGTATATGCTAGTATACCATCCAACCCAATGCATACTAACACGGATCAACAACCCTCCTAGCTTCCTAATTCTCCACCCACCACAAAACTTGCTATTACCATAGCCTAATTATCACTTAAGATTTCACCGCTGCCCCTAACATCACCTGCAACCCACTTCCTTGATGCACCAACTCAGAGATTCCAACATCCTCTCCATCACTCTTTCACAACTAAGATCCCAACAATATTCCACGTCCCACTGTCAACTCAGTACTATCCCCGAATTCCGTTTTAGAAACCCGAACTCAGGTTGTTGTAACGTGTCCCTGCAAAACAAGGTTAGTCGACAACATATATATCATTGATGGCATGAGAATATGACAGCATGCAAGACGTGTCGTGATTTGATAGGCACGTTGCCTATTTCTTCACAACACCACTGACACTCCAGTCGACTGGACTGACTCTGACATGAAGCCACAATGCATGATCATATTATCAAATCAAACAACAAATAAAAGTTATACCTGTCCCATTCTCTCAGAATGGTTTTCAAGAACAGCAGCACTCTGTCCCAGTTTCGCATCCACGAAGTTAACCCATTCTCATCTGACCCTTGCAACTATTTATAAGCATTGCTCCTTCCCTCAACACATTTCAATCCCAACCTGACGTGTATCTCTCAAACTTGTATCATTCAAACTTCGTTAACATAATAAAGTCCAGACACAGCTCCCCATTTGTAATACCAAACGTTCACAGTTACCATTTGTATCTGCTCCTATTTTTCAACTAATTCCCGTCACCCAGAACGCAACTCTCAATTCCTTCCAAACTCACCACTCCGACCCCTTAGGTAACCATTTCACCCATTAACACTGCATTCGACAACTAACTCACTAAACTTTCCCAATTCATCCATTCATGGAATAAAACATAGAAATAATCACTCCCACCTATCTCCCCATAGACAACCAAAATCATATACCAATTCCCATAAAGTAAATAAAATCATCTTCACATAACACCAAACTATTTTGTTTCACATCTACATTCATCAACTCATAACATATGCACCAACGTACTCACACCGCATGCATCTACATACTCAACTCCCTATCATACGTTAACCTACTAGCAACATTATAACATATCATTCACTACAAAAAGTAGTAACGTATGCTTTGCTCACCCTTTTAAAAGATATGTTTACAAACATAAATTCTGCATTCTCAAATTCTCACTATCAATTAAAATTTATCTTATTACTCATTTCAGTCCTTTCAATACCAAGTATGGATTTATGTTCATCGACTATTGAGTATAATTTTTCAAACCTTTTCAAAGAATACAAAATCCTTTTGCACATGCTTTCAATTTTTTTTTGAACAACACACGTCACACCACATTCTCAATACTTTAAATGTCACTTAAGCACACATAGCCAAATGCAAGTAGTACATAGATACACATTCATTGCTCATTCGGGTCTGCATAAATAACATTATAACGTTATTGAGTACACCTAACTCAATGCAACACGAAACCACCATCCGTAAGATTCTCAATTTCCACCTTATTGATCCTTTTTAACTAAACGAAAGTAATCACATCCCCAAATCATTTCCTTGGGCACTATGTCCAAAACATTACTACACTAGACGTGTCCATACCCACGAATTTTTTTTTATTTTTAGAAAGTTCAACGTTCTTCACACCCGCTAAACGCATTTTAAAGGTTTTCAACTTCTATAATAGTTAATACCTTCCACACAACGGATGGAGATCAACCATCTTAAATCTTGTATTTAGCAATGCATATATCTTTACGTGAGTGTCCCTTCGCGTGCACTTAACACACACGTATCCGATCACACATCAATGAAGCATCATAGCTTCTAAAGACACACCCTTTTTTTTTTAATTACACTAAACGGTTAAAAATGTGAACGAGTACCTTAAGACTATTAGGTATTCTCATGTGTGCTTCACCCCACAATTAACACACTTCTTTCAATATCTTCCCAATTATCATGAAACCTGCAACCTTGACGCTAATATTTCACGCTCAAAAATTAGCCCTCTCTAGCGCGTAGCCCTCCTACCCTCAAGAATCTTCCCACCGCAACTTACACTGTAGCAAGGTTAACATACCATATAACAATACATCCTTCTCACCACAATGCAAATCACTTCTTATAAAAACACATAATTATTCTAAGTGTACGCTAGGCATATAGATAACACAGTTAATAAGTTTAACCCTGCATCCACTGCTACCTACACTTGACATCATACAATATTGGATATACCTGTCATCATAACCAGCAAAACCTTCGTTCCCCGACGTGCATAAGCACATACTCTCCATAATGCCATAAACCCTCAAGTTCCTTTACCTCCAACACCCTGAACAAGACCCACATAACACATCACAGGTGCTTATCCAATCTACCATGAAATACTTACCATTTTCTGCTCCATCCACTGAGCCACATCAATAACCTGCTTCAACAATTCAAACCACTAACAATAACATAGTGCTAAGTATTAAATACGCACACGTTAGTCACCCACTAACTCCTACTCGACAGACACAACACCATATGGTCCACTACCAAAACTCCCAATCGACTCTCAACACAGAGACTAGAAAGTACTAGCTCTGATACCAAACTGTCACGCCCCGCCCCGCAAAACGACACCCATTGTGGGCTCGAGTCGGTGCGGCCACGTGGCATTCCCAATTGCCAACCAAACTATCACTTAACAACACATAATAACTCAGAATAAACCAGCGGAAGACTTAATATTAATATTAACAACAGAGTCGACGTTATACCCATAACTTTACATGCTTGACATACAAAAATACACGACATCTTTGTCACAAAACGAGTCGAAAACATGTACAAGACAACTCACTACCACCGACACAAACAAACAACCTCAAAGCCAACCCCAAAACGCCGACTGGTAGTGGACCATCCTACGAACCCCTGCTATCTGACAATCCAAAGGAAAACCAGGAGTGTGTGAGATATAGAATAAATCCAATAAAATTCAACATAAACCACTAACAGAAACAACCACAATTTATATGCACAACACATGCAGTGACACGTCTGCCACATCCCATGTACCCAAGGTATTGTGTCCCGCACACCAAGCTCCCATTCACCGTAAATAGAACGGCACGGCCCACGACAAGGTGTGACTCACTCCACAAACCTTATACGGGTACAATCAACATACACCAATCACGCACACCAAATAACTAAATCAACCATAACATGATACACAACCAATATGTTAACATCTTATTGAAGATATAAGATATCAAACACACTCACCTCTGTATCGACCGAGGTAAGCCAAACTTACGGTTTCGGCACCTCCCAATTGACCGGCTTGACACCTTGCCACAAGTTAACCATATCAGTTTATTGAACGCTTAAACGTTACAACCAACTCCTGATAACAATCTATAACACCAACAGTAGGTTTAGCGATGCTTAACGCATACAAATATGTTCATCTCAAAGACCTAGATGAGTACCAAAACATACTTGAAATTCAAACACAACATATCTCTCAAAACTAGTTTGAAATTCTACGACCAGCGTATCGTATTTTGCCTCTAACTTCTTATAGGTTTAGATTCAGATCATAAGACTACCACCATTAGAAAGTAGACTTTCAGTACATAGATTTTGATATAAAATTTACCCAATATAGAGTTCGGACGACAAAGTTATGCTCGTCCGAAATTACACACAAAACTGCCTAAAGTTGTAGATTCTGCACGTCTATCAATTTCAAATCAAAAACTGATTTAATCTAGTACAAAACATGCCACAACCCCTACATATCCCGAAAGGCATACAAGTCTAGTTTCAGAATCAATAACCCGTGCGAAAACCCGATACCCGAGCTAAGAGATATGACTATTTTTCCAAAACGTGTCAGTGCAGCAAATTCAAAACTCAGCAGGACACAGAAACTTGTAAAATCCGCCAACACTAGACTATACCACCAAATGATCTGAAATTTTGCAGAGATCATAGAAACATATCAAAGTTTATCCCTAATTTTTCCCAGAATTTTTACAATTAAGGAACATAGCCAAAACCACCGCCAAACGTAGAAATTCTGTGCAGCGAAGCACAATTTCCAGCAGAACAGTCTGTGATCGAAAGATCACTAAAAATCGCATACTCAATCTTTTCCATTAATTCTAACACCAAAACATCACCAATTGATCAATGCTTAAGACTCAAGAGAACCCATAGCCAATAAGTACACTTAACCATGACAAAATTGATGAATAACAAAGCTCTAAAACCTGCCCAGATCTCCAGATTTGACAAACCAATAACTTCAGAACAGAAGCTGATTTTTCCTAGATACTTCTGAGGCACAAAACTTACATATTCAGAAAGGTATGCAAGTCTAGTTTCAGAATCAAGAAACGGTGCGTAAAACCGACACTCGAGCAAGAAGTTATGCCCGCTTTTCCAACTCGTGTCTGTGCTGTCTGCACAGACGCGAACCAGACACCAGTTCAGTCCGCGAATTTTGTAGGCCAAAATACTTCGAGTTATTTTCTGAAAATTTAACACGATGCAATAGACTCACAGAGGAACCTTCAGGATTTTTCTCAAGAATTTAGAAGATTTCTAGGGGCCTTGAATAAATTTGTCAACACAGGACAGATTAGCAACTTGTTAAAACACAGTCATGCATGTTCATCATATACACGAATTTCTGAAATAAGAACTCAGTTTCAACCTCAAAAACCCTCTCCCATGGCTTCAATTCAGAGCATATTAGATGCAGAACAAGAACCCTAGCATGAGCAACATGAATTCAACAATTAAAAGATGAAACTCACCAAAATAAACTTCAATTCAAGGTTTCTCTAGATTTTCCCCTTACTTTCTCTTCTTCCTTCTTCTTGCCGTTCCTCTCTCTCTCTCTCTCTCTCTCTCTCTCTATACGTGTATACGAGAGAAAAGAAACAGAACACGTAATGAACTCTAAGGAATATTATTGTGTGCCAACAAAACCACTTGCTAGCATGTTCCAATTCACAAATCACACACAAGCCCTCACGCTTCTAATGTATGCAATTTAACCCCGTGACGCATAATTTAATTAAATACGTGAATTAAAATACCAAATATCCGGGACGGGTGCGACACATGATTTCATAAAAATATTACGGCTTCATAAATATCTAATAGAGAATCTCATAATGGTAGTCAGCGTTTTCAACATAATCTACTTCATCCTGCCCTGCAAGCAAATAAAGCAACTTGCTCAGCTCAAGCGCGCATGCGCACACACACACAAAAGCTCCCAACACACGTGCACACAGAGGGCGCGCACAGAGAGAGAGAGAGAGAGAGAGAGAGAGAGAGAGAGAGAGAGAGAGAGAGAGAGAGAGAGAGAGAGCGGAGACAGTGCGTCCACCTCCTCGTCTGTAAGCCAGACACCAAATGCATTTTGAAACCTGGTGTAGCTATGAATGATGATTATCTCAGCAGCACGACTGAAAACATTCAATTAATTAAAGAGGCAAGTTTAGTAAACTTAATAGAAGACATCCTCATATAAGGCAAAGAACTTCACACCAGCCAAAAACTTTTTCCAGGAACTTCTTGTGATAAGCTAAGAAGCTCCATCGCCCTTTATTGGGCCACCGGTCAAGTAAGCCATGTTATTCAAATTGCAACTCATATCCAATCATTCTAAAGGAAGTAATTATCTTGCACCACCTCTGCTAGCTCCTGGAAGGGGATCTCGTTTGTCATCTCTAGTAGTGTTTATCTTGGTTTCGCCCGCCTGCTTCACATTTCCTGCATAAAGGTGGTTCAAATCAAGAATGGCATTATCAACAAGTAGGATTAGATCAGTAGAACTATATAAGTAACCAAACATCCACTCCTAACCCAACCCAACCCACAAATAAAACACTAACTGAAGTACTGTTCCAATCATCACTTGAATAACAAAAGAGACAGCAAATATCTAGTAGTATGGTAACTGACTATTTCTTCTGCAGACTACTACAATTGCTATTAAATCCAAACTTGCAAGGGCATCTTCAAGAAGCATCAACAACAAAAGGTATCAAAGCAAATAATCTGATACAGTTTGTCTCCCTAGTGCTGCGGATCATAAAATGCAGGTATAAACAGGTATCCAATCTCTAAATAGAGAGAGAGAGAGAGAGAGAGAGAGAGAGAGAGAGAGAGAGAGAGAGAGAGAGAGAGAGATACCTGAGCGACTGTTTTCATCCAAATCCATGTTCTCCGGGGGCAATAGAGAAAAGGGTGACGCAAACATTGCATCAATAGGCTAAATAGAGAAAAGTTTCAAACTCGCATAAAAATTATGGGCCGTGGAAGAAAAGTCAAGAATCTGAAGAACCATACATTATCCCCCTAGATGGAAAGATCAATGTGGTATGAGCTGGAAAGTACTACTAGACAGGCCTAACCATAGGCAATACATATACAATGTGGTTGCTCTCGAAAACAATTTAACTACGGAAATAGCGCGCATGCCCCTTACTTCCAAATCTAAATGCGCTTTGGGCAAGGTTTTTAAAGGGGAAGTACTTTCCAAAAACTTTTTGTGGGGAAGCAAAGAAGGGTCACTCTCCCTCATGGGCTTGGTGCAGCATGCTTGAAGGAAAACAGGTCTTGATGACGGTGTGAAATGGAGTATAGGCAATGGGGAATCTGTACAGTTCTGGAATGATGATTGGGTTCTTGATCTTCCTCACAACAAAGTTACCAGCACTCCCCCTCCTGATTGTGCTTGCAAAGCCAATTTGTTCAAACGAAAGTTTGCCCCATCCCCCATCTGCCCTCTTTGTAATGCTGCTCCTTAAACCATAGAACACTCCCTGTTTCAATGTCCTTGGACGAGAGCTGTATGGTTTGGTTGTGGGAAATTCTTTTGGACTACAGATCTTGATACCTCCTCAGCTGCTATACAGATGGAGAATCTTCTTTGTGGTCAGATGGCTAAGGAAACTCCATTGGAGGATATGGCTGCAATTTTCCAGGTGTTTTGGGCCTTTTAGAAAGCTAGAAACATTTGTGTTTTCACAGGAAAGTCCCCAATTCCTGAAGAAGCCATTGAAGCAGCAACTGCTGGCAATAGGGATTATCTCCAAGCGTTATTTAAAGCACTAACATCTAGTTTTGCTCGGCAACCCAGGAACAACAAATGGTCCCCTCCCTTGGATGGAGCATACAAATCCTCTCATAGCTTTGCTGCCTTTGGCGTGATCACCAAAGACCGTGGTGGACTAGCTTAATATGATCTTTTCAGAAAAAAAGAAAAAGAAAAGATGTGTGCATATTTTTGGGTTAATACCACTTTTATCTCTTGCACTATTTTACTTTTTGTTTATTTCGTCCTTAAACTATAACTTGCACCTACGTACTCCTTAACCTATCTATTTCTTTCCTTTCAGTCCAATTAATAACCACAGTTGCTTGTTTTAGCAGTATTAAAGCAGAATGTTTACGCAGAAAAAAAAATCCTTAAAGCATTATGATGACAAGGTTATTTTACTATACCTTTGAAAGTGCATGCTCACCCACGTTATGCATCTAAAACTTGCACTCTTTAGAACATGTTTGAACATAAAAAGAGTAACCAGACCAATCCGAGCCTTATGTTCCAATTACTTAGGGTCAGCTACATAAATTCTTTTCCACCATTGAGCTTTTGAACATGAAAAGAGTGGCTGCGAAAATACAAAAATAAGGGAAACTATGAAACTCCTTGGAAAATATTGAGCAGACAAATTGGACTTAAATCATAACGAATTAGGTTTTTCCATACACACACTCTCTCTCTCCCCTCCCCAATGACAATGAGGCCTTCCCCCTCCTAGCGAGGTCTTCTCTTCTCCATTTGTGAGAAGTGTTACTCTGTGTTTTGGATTTCTTGTGTTTTACGTGACAAGTGCAGGATACTTGTGGACATAAATAGAAATGCTTCAGTAATTAAGTTGAATAGCTTGAATCAGTTGTTGCTTAATGCTCCAGAAATCGATGAAGGGTTGACACTCAAATTTGAAAATCAGCTTCTAATAGTCAGTATTCTGTGAAGTCAATGCACAACCTTATGGAGAGAGAGAGAGAGAGAGAGAGAGAGAGAGAGAGAGAGGGAGAGAGAGAGAGAATGCATCTTATTGCCTTTCTAATCTACTTGGAATAATGTGGCTTGGCTTCTGCTAGGTTTAAATATGTTTTGGATGGTTAGCATGCCTACATAGAACACTATAACTCCTGAGTTGCTGTCTAGAAGGGTGATGATCGATTGAGAATGAGGAGGCTGCGTGCCAATTTTGTGGAGATTTGGTTGAGACTTTACAGCATCTTCTACTACAAGGTTACTAATATTTAGGGGGTTTGGGCAGAGTGGGCGAAAATGGTGGAGGGAATGGTATGGGTATCACCTGGGCCAATCAAAACGTTATCAGAGTGGGGGAAGGGGTGCAAGTTATTGATATCAAAAATGACACAACACAACACTAAACACAACTTTTCACATACATGTGGACTCCACACACTACTATGTGTAGGTCCCACATATATGTGAAAGGTTGTGTAAATTATTGTGTTTGAATTGTTGTGTGAATAGCATTGTTGAAACGATATGTGATGCACCGGCTAAGCAATAATTTGGTGTATGAGGGGAACCCGAATTCCTTACCATTTTTAAGATATCAAAGTCGTAGGGGAGCAAAATTAGTTATTTGATCAAGATCAAGCACTGGCATTTTGGATGAAATCGAAGTCCCGTTCCATATCCGGTAAATGACATTGTCCACAGCTTGGGAAGCATTAAGGAAGGAGGGCAATCACCTCACACAAATCTCTATCTCCTGCCTTTTGTTTCTTCATTTTTCATTTTTGGGGTTCGCACCTCGCCGATCTTGTTCCTCTTTTTTTTCATTTTTGAGTTGCTGTATAATTTGGATTGAGGGTGCCAACGGGATATATTCTGTTGTATTTCTGTAAAGCCCCCTCCAATCTCTATGTAACCATGGCACTACCTATTTTGATCAAAAAGAACAGAAAGCAAAACACAATCGAGGCACATGGTGAGGGATTTCCTTTCTTACAAAGAAACAAACTCGCAACTAAAATTTCATGCTGACTTGCCCCTGATTTCTTGGTAGCTTTGCCCCTATGTAGAATTTCCATATATCCAAATAGAAAAGGGAAAAAACAATCGGTGAGGGATACATCTTTCTAATTCAAAAACAAAGCAAACCAAGATGGGCTATTTTATGGGGAAAAAAAAAAGAGGAGAATCCACTTGGACTTTGTGGGCATGTTTTGGATAGAACAAGTGTATATCGTGCTAAATTTTGATTCTGTCCACTTGTTTGCACCAATATAGTAGTACCAATTTAGAAACCCTTGACGAGATTCCAGCAAGTCTAGGAGTTGTATTTGCGCAAAAACAAAGGCTATCAACTTGAATCCCACGACATGCTTTAATATCACAATCGCCAAGCACCAACTAATACGAACTTCATGACAATTTCAGACTCTAATCAAACAACATAACATAGCAAGTGCAACGGATAAATTAAACTTTTATCACTCTTCTTCTTCACTGTTGTCGACCTCATTCTCTTCAACAACCCTTCTCTTTGCGTCTTCCACTGGATTCTCCCTCCTAAACTTTCAACAACCCTTCTCTTTGCGTCTTCCAGTGGATTCTCCCTCCTAAACTTTGAGGCATGCCCTTCGTTCTATTTCTATTATAATGGGGCTTCTCACAGTATATTGTTTGCTTTTCCATTCAAGCACTGCCGAAAAAAGATTATCCTCCGCCCTGCTCCAATCAACTACAGCCACGTGCATCTCAAAATTCCTTTCTTAGCCTTTAACGAACTTCAATTCCCTGGGTTTAACTGTGATCTCAACACCCTTTCGACATTTCGCCACATAGGCTTTATATACTTTATCTCGCATTTTCTCCTCGAGGCCCATGTCTTTCAACCTCCTCCTGAAAACACCTGTGAGGTTTTTTCGATTTTTCGGTCAGAGAGATGAGATTTGACGGATGGATAATTTAAGTCCGAAGGTTGTAATGAATCCAATTTTCTCCAATTCATCCTCGACATATTCTTAAAAGTCACTATCCAAGCATCCTTGGCCCCGTAAAAGTCTTACATAATCCAATCCATCGATGTCGTACACAAGTCTGGGATCCACAGCTGTCACACCCCAAAAATGAGAAGTGACCGGCCATGAACCACAAGACCAAAGCTCGTAGAACATGCAGCCTAAAAAGAAATTTTATAAAAACTCCCAAGCAAGGATCCACCAATCAGTCAACCATTTTTATTTATTCAGAACATCCCCAACCAATAAATTCCATAAAAAGAATGGGGCACAAACATCCCATGAACCAAATAAAATCCAACGTTCCAACAGTAATAAAAGAATCCAAATGTCTGACAAAATGTTTCAATGCGGAAGCGATGAAATAAAATACTAAGCTAAAATGAGACACCCTAAGGAGGTCAACAACAAAATCCCCGAGATGCCGCCAGAGTCCTCCTAACTGCCCAACTTGCCTGAAAAAGAAATTGGAATAAATCCGTCAGCTGACGAGCTCAGTGAGTAGCAAAACATGTATATTAGAATAAAGTTTTGAAACGGGGATTAAAATAATTTACCATGTCAATATAAATTTGGCATATGCAGTGAACAACAAAATAATCCATTAATCCAATTAATGATTCATCCGATAAATCTTAGTGGTGTTCTCAATCCAATCTCCAACAACAAATGGGGAACCACAACCAAAATCAATAGTACCAAATGCCAGTGAATAAATATCTCAAAATTGGATCCAATATCGTATCTTAGAGTCACCACGAGTAGGCAGCCCGTGGAATTTTTCCCGAAGAACGATCCGGTCAATAACAACCGTTGAGCATTAAGGTCACCGGCCTAATCCGGTCTCTTCCCTAATGGCCAGAGTCACCCGCACACATAGGATTAATTTCCCTGGACTTCTAAAATAAATGTTCCCATCAATATCCACAAAATTCTCACCAAAAGATTATTCGATCAACAAATGGTTTCACAAATCCGCATGCCAATTTCAAGAACCAAATAAAACAAATATATGTTCCCAATTTCAATCATTAATTTTCTAAAACAATAATTTAAGGGATACGGGGAAGTTCGCAAATACGTAACATGTTTAACCACTCACTTGGGTCCAAAGCTAAAGCAATCGAACAATGCAAAACGAGCCTAACCTGAACAAAGAATCATATAGCAATTATATCACTAACTGTATCATGTATAATAATGTCTATAACAATGAAGGACTGCCTATTTAACTAACCTAGACTAATAAACCTAGTTACCAGACAACTAGCAAACCTAAAACTCTAATTTCCAAGTCCAAGTTCCACGTACACATGAACCCAATACACCCTCCAAGTGCCGAAACCCATCTGATCGATCCACAAATACCCACCTGCATCAAATTAATCTAGCTTACATCATCGAAACCATTTAGTTCCACCACTGGTATTTATATTCAATTCATACCACAAATATCCAATATTTTAGTAGTTCCCAATTGACTACCACCGATCACCGCCACACACACCACGCCGCACACCGCCTCACCATGATGATGTTCTTTCTCTCTCTCCAAACAAAACCCATTAAACTAGTCTCCAACCCAAGGGTCTGACCAATCCATGGAACAAATATACATCACAACATAAGAAATAAAGGAGAAAATTACCTCTGATCGATAACCCAAAGAAGACCACTTCGAGACTCTTCGGCGACGGCTGCTGCTCTTTTCTCTCTAAACATTTGAAAGACAATAGCACTAGTCTAATATACCTATACTCCAAAACCACCAATATCTCACGTTACCCTAAACTCTAGCTAATTCGGTAATTAGAATTTAGATAAGTAAATAGCAAAAACATACTTCTCGACTAATAATCTAATCCAACCTAATAAAAACTAACGGAATTACCATCCAGTACCACTATTTTATTCAAAATCAATTTCCTACTCCAAATATTACAATCGTGTCAATATTACCCATAGCACGCCCAAAATAATAATTAATTAGGACTCAACCATAACACACATATAATAAATGGCGACATAATCAAATAAATAAATAAAAATTCCAGACTGTAACAACAGCCTTCTTAATACATAACATATTAATCCAAACCCACAAATGTTGATGTCACTCTTCTTCCTCGTTTTCATAGCAGTCACAGTAATATATATTAAGAAGGCTGTTGATAGTGGATATGCGCTCTTGATCAACATCTCCAATGCAAAAATCCACGGGTAATAAATTCCTTCAAATGTGTAAAATGGATCTACGAGCATGAAATATTGAAATAATGCATGTTCGTTTGCATGATTCAAATTTAGGTCCAAGAATAAATTGGATTATGCTAAAGTGGGGGGCAAAATTTTTGTGCGCAAAAGTAGTGAGATGGTATCATTCCGTTTGACCGAAGAAAAAGAATTTAGTGAGATGGCCGATTGTGCCTTAGATGCCGGAGCGCTTGGGATGATAGTTATAATAGATGGAGATGAAATTAAATCCAGCACCTTCCCATTACCAGTTGCTTGTGTGTAGAATACGGACCATACGGGCATCAAGAACCTCAAAGATCATATGAGAAGTAACAAGTAACAATGCTTACCTTTTGTGGCCTTGAATTCTATGTTCTTGTTAAGACTGGATAGTAAAGCCCCGTTCGGCTAAATAAGTCAACTGGCTTATTTTTGTCCTTATTCTAATTTTTTTTCGTATTTGTTAGTTTTTTGTCAATTTTTAGGAATTAATGCATCATCATGACAAGAGGAATCTAAAAAGTAAAAAATTATGATCAAAATTCAATTTTTTTTGAATAAAAAGGAAAAAATTGGCTGATTGGCTTATTTTTGTCTTTATTCAAAAAAATTAAGTTTCAATCGTAATTTGTTACTTTTTAGATTCCTTTTGTCATAACGATGGGATAATCCCCAAAAAAAATTAACGAAAAACTAAAAAATACGGGGAAAAAAAATTAATAAAGATTAAAAAAAAATAAGTCAATTGTTTATTTAGCCGAACGGGGCCTTAGTATCCAGTCTTAACAATAACATAGAATTCAAAGCCACTAAAGGTTAGCATTATCACCTGTTACTCCTCATATGATCTTTGAGATTCTTGATTGCCTATATGGTCTGTATCCTACACACAAGCAACTGGTAATGGAAAGGTGTTGGATTTAATTTCATCTCCATCTATTATAACTATCATCCCAAGCGCTCCGGCATCTAAGGCACAATCGGCCATCTCACTAAATTCTTTTTCTTCGGTCAAACGGAATGATACCATCTCACTACTTTTGCACACAAGAATTTTGCCCCTCACTTTAGCATTATCCAATTTATTCTTGGACCTAAATTTGAATCATGCAAACGAACATGCATTATTTCAATATTTCATGCTCGTAGATCCATTTTACACATTTGAAGGAATTTATTACCCGTGGATTTTTGCATTGGAGATGTTGATCAAGAGCGCATATCCACTATCAACAGCCTTCTTAATACATATTACAGCGATTGCTATGAAAACGAGGAAGAAGAGTGACATCAAACTTTGTGGGTCTGGATTAATATGTATTAAGAAGGTTGTGGATCCCGGACTTGTGTACGACATCGATGGATTAGATTATGTAAGACTTTTACGAGGCCAAGGATGCTTGGATAGTGACTTGTACGATTGTGTCGAGGCTGAATTGGAGAAAATTGGATTCATTACAACCTTCGGACTTAAATTATCCATCCTTCAAAGCTCATCTCTCTGACCGAAAACGGAGGTTGAAAGACATGGGTCTTGAGGAGAAAATGCGAGATAAAGTATATAAAGCCTATGTGGCGAAATGTCCAAAGGGTGTTGAGATCACAGTCAAACCCAGGGAATTAAAGTTCCTTAAAGGCCAAGAAAGGAATTTTGAGATGCACGTGGCTATAGTTGATTGGAGCTGGGCAGAGGATAATCTTTTTTCGGCAGTGCTTGAATGGAAAAGCAAACAATATACTGTGAGAAGCCCCATTATAATAGAAATAGAAAGAAGGGTATGCCTCAAAGTTCAGGAGGGAGAATCCAGTGGAAGACGCAAAGGCAAAGAGAAGGTTGTTGAAAGAGAATGAGGTCCACAACAGTGAAGAAGAAGAGTGATAAAAGTTTAATTGATCCGTTGCACTTGCTATGTTGTTTGACTCGTGTACGACATCAATGGACTGGATTACCTGGAGATCGCCGTAGCCAGGCCCCAATAATACTTTGGTCTGGAAAACCCACGGCGAAACACAGGAACCTACGTTAGTTGCCATGTTGCAAAATTTCTAACTCCTTCATTCCCACTAGCAACACAAGCTAGCACATTTTGGAGCACCGCTAATAATGTTGACTTAGCTATATTGCTACTCATGAACGAAGGACCTATTCTCTTGCTACGTGCTGCACTTGATGAAACCGCTCTCTTGCCAAGAACTTTCTTCTTTTCTGGTTCGGAGATGGACATTGACAATATGTGGGCTCCATGGGTTACAGCTTCAGCTACTGCCACCTCTATAAGGATTGGTTGATAGAGTTTGTAAATAGAGTCTCGCTCCTGGTATACCACCTCTACACTCACCCTTCTTTATCAACCCGTAACCGACATTGTCCACAATTCTAGCCGCTATCACGGAGGCACAACTAGTGCCGTGCCTGGAATAGTCTGTTATAGTTTTAGCCTTGTCAATGTTAATCGTTTTGTCATCCAAGTAATAGCAATTAGCTGCAACCACCTTACTGCAACACAGACCGAGAATAGGTCATTGAATTAAATTTAAATCTGTTATTTAAAAAAATAAAACAAGAAAGGGCATCAAGGATAGAATATTACTTATTATGCTTAAAAGTTGTATCATTGCTCGGAGGGAATTCAGCTTCTTCTAGAGGTGTAATTCCCTCATCGGAAAAGCTCTCCAATTGCATGCATATGCCAAAATCTACAACAGCAACAACAATGTTGCTTTGCATTAGAGCATTCTTTTATTGGTCCTGTAAAGTCAATCCCATTTCACCCCATGACTTGGTTGTTTCTGCAATAAGCATCCCAGGCACAACCTGACGAGAAACCAGAAATGGTTTAGGCAACAAATTGCTAACTATACTCAAGTGAAGCTATTTTATTTTCAGATTCCCTAGGGAAAGAATTTTTAAAACTACGTCCCTTATTGGGAAAGAAATCTGAAAACTGCTTGCCTTACTCTAATACCATAAAGGGTAAATGAAGTATGCAAAGAAGAAAAAGGAAATCTTTGAATAGAAGTTAAATTTCTGCATACCTGTTGCTTGTACTTGAAAAGCTCTAAGAAGTCCGTCCGTTTCCAAGCAGGTCCATGCTCAATACCTCGGACACGGTTAGCTAACTTAAGACAGCTAAGGGTTTCTCTAAGATCAGTAGCACTTGTGTTGATCTGAACAATCATTAGAGTTTTGCAATCTCCCCCTGAAAAGTTGCAGTAAGTTTCACTTGATGAGAGATTAGCTGCAATATAAATTAAACAAGTGAGTTTCCATTACAATATTTATGTCTTAGATTGAGACCCTGTGCAATTTATTCCTTGGAGTGACTGTCTGTAGTTATACCAACAAATAGCTATCTTCGTCCCAATGAGTTGTATACTCTCTGAATCAGCACTGCATTTCACAGACTTTTCACTTCAACTAAAAAGTAGCAGAAACACGCAAGAAACTCACCTAGAGAGCTCTGCAACATCTAAGTCATCCTCGAATTTAGATAGAAAGAACTAGTGTCAAGGACATGAACTTGTATTCTAATGTGTGTAGGCGTGTGTGTGTTATTGAGAGAGAGAGAGAGAGAGAGAGAGAGAGAGATTTCACTCTGACAAAGGAAAATTGAGGGAACATAGGTCGTTTTATGAACAATGGATTGGATCAAGTATTCATGGCAAGCTTTAGGGATGCTTAAATCTGTTCGTATTGTTACTCTACAATTAGCTCGGTACAGATAAGGAATTAGAACTAGAGCATGAAAATATTAAATGGAATTCAGAACAACCAATGAGAGGGACTGCTAAGCTGATTAGCATTAGTAGATCTGGCTCTGCTCCCATGCTTGAGCAACTTCCATACTGCATCAGTATCACAAACACGAACTTCAACAAGTCCCGGGACTTCCTTTTGTGCCCTCCTTTCCTTGCTTTATCTCCATCCTTCATTCCGATTAAAACATATTACTCAACCTCTTAATGATTCAATTTAAGTCTGATTAACTAGGACAAATGATAACTAAAGATTCAGGACAGCCTTTTCTTTGCAAAATCATAAGAAGCAATGCAAGTCAGTATAGGTTGAAATAAAAACCTCTATTTCGTTGCTTGAAAGGGGAAGGGAGAGTGAAAGAAAAGATGGATAGAAAGATTAACAGTCTACAAAAAGATGGATGGTTTGTCCTCGATTTGCCATTGTATAGCATGATGACATAACGAGGCCAATGTAGCTGGTTTAAGCATATTCTTTAAACATCACAGTACCACAAAGTGATGTCATGCTTACCATGCAATACACTTTTTGGTAAGCATGACATCACTTTGTGGTGGATTCCACATCATTTCAACCAATAGGAAGGATGGTAAGGTTCACCCTTTTAAGTGGAGGGTGAACAAAACTCAACTCAACAGGAGTGCAATTTTGTTCACCCTCCTTAAAAGAGGGTGAACATTACCCTCTCTCTCATTGGTTGAAATGGTGTGGACCCCACCACAAAGTGATGTCATGCTTACCATGCAATACACTTTTTGGTAAGCATGACATCACTTTGTGGTGGATTCCACATCATTTCAACCAATAAGAAGGATGGTAATGTTCACCCTCTTAAGTGGAGGGTGAACAAAACTCAACTCCAGTAAACAGCATTCGACATTGATCAGTGTGTCTGGCCATAAGAGTTGGCATCAGAGAATTTATTCTTCAAACATGTAGCTCCTTTCACATTTTCTCAATTGACCATGGTGGTTTCATAGGATAAGGGGGGCAGGGGACTCCGGGAGGAAAAAGCATATTCCCCACTTCCCCCACGGCCACGTAGGGGTTTGGATAATCAAACAAGGCCGGAGCGCTTACAAAACACCACAAGGAACGGAGTTTAAGGATTGTATTATCGATTGGAAGCGGAGCTACAAAAGCACCCTGTCCTGGATTCATTACCATCTTTATAATGTACCAGGAACAGACACAGAATTGAGCCCATAGGGAAAGCAATCAGCTCACCAAAAATGTTCTAAAGTTTGATCATCATCATAATGGTCAATCTCAAAGTCATCTTAGCATGCACCAGAGCTAAAAGCCAATCCCTGCGGCCAAGTTAAAGGAGAGATTGCTTTTAAATCCAACATGGGGAACGTAGAAAGTTTTGCTCTTTTCTGATGAATGTTGGCTATCTGTGACAAAACATGCCGGGAAGCAGTATTTCAAGAAAGTCACAAGGTTTCAAATAAAGCTTGGTAGCGTAGACAGTTCCAAAACATGCCGAGTAATGTTAGTAATCAAATAATTTTATACGCACAGCCAAATGAGAATTAAAGACATTACTCTTCCCATAAAGCTGGTTTTGAGCTCGAGGTCAAATGCAATTGAATTCAGGACTACTGAGACTCTGTCTTGTATAGTTGATTTCTTAGAATCAATCAACTCGTAAACATTGCAATCCCACTGTTTAACTTCTTCCCGAGCCAATAGTTGGTTTCATTCTTACATTTTCGTAGAATGCACAGAAAAACATATATAATAGTAGATCCTTTTTCTTCCTTTTCTGTTGTTGCTTCTGCTGAAAATGAAGTACTCAATAGGCATGATATGGCAGAAGAAAATCAACACAAGACTGCTTGTTCAACAACAAGAAGAACGAAAATTTCGGAGGTAGGAAAAATATACTTTTTAGTAGGATTGCTGTTCTGTGGTAGGAGGTCTCTTATATTCTCATTGTAAACCTCCAACATGCTGACAAAGAGCTCACATCTCATGTTATTATTGCTCCTTTCATGTGCAATCCTGAACAACTCCTGAAATGTTCGGTTGATCACACCCCTATTCTCTAGGGTTCCTTCCAGTGTAAAAACTTTTCCCGTTCCCGCTTGTCCATAAGAACAAATACAGACATCATGACCATCAAATACTGAGGTCAACATGGGGGAAGTTTGCACAAAAACAGCATCTGCATTTCAAACAGAGGGTTAAAAACTTCTCTTCTAAAGAAAAAGTGCAGAATTCATTATAGAGGCACATAGCAAGAAGGTCAGAGACCAAAGCAGACCAAAATTTGCGAATATTGAAGGCTACCTTCATCGTCCTCGAGCCTAAATACGTGATCAAACTTGAATTCCTTTATGGAAGAATCAGAGCAAATGATTTGTAGCTCGTTCACCCGTGATGCACCAAAATCTACTATAGACGAAGATCCCCTTGCAATATTCGTGCATTTGCAAAAGACACGAATATTTCCTTGCTCCATCTCTCCGTTAAACTGCCTCTTTGATTCTCCCAAATCTTCTAGCACAGAACCTAATTTATATCAAAAGCAAACAATATTAAACCATTTACAGATCCAGCAAAAAAGAAGGGGCAGAACAAGAAATGAAATGCAGTGTTTGGTCCCGAAGAGCACAGAAAATGAAATTGGAAGAGAAATATTAGTGGGTCTCACCATTATCGATTACAAAGGAAAAAAAGTCAGTCACCATGTTCTTGAACTTCAAAGGGAAAAAGAAAAGAAAGCACAAACATGTGATGAAAGTTGCAATTTTTAGGGTTTGATCTGATAAAGAAAATGGGAATAGAGAAACAAATGTTAGAGTTTCATCTCATTATTTGAAACATTAGAAAGAGGGCAAGAAAGAAAAAGAATAGGAAACACACGCCTGTGGTTTTGAGGGCTTTGTCCTTGTCAATATTCATTTGCACGAGGGTAAGGTGGCTGAAGAATCACAGAAATCTTCAATCCCAAGCAGAAGATCGAAGATGTTGAAGCTCACTTCCAAGTATTTGGGATGATTTTCAGGATAGTTTTTTCCCCTCTTCTTGCAGCCCAAGTCGAGAAAATGAGGAAGCTCACTCTGGCTCCGTTCAGTATTCGAGAAAGTTATGTGAGAAATTGGTTCCCATAAAAAGTGAAGTAAGGTGAAGTAAAAGAAAAAGAAAATTATTTTCCAGTAAGTATTCATTTGACAAAAGAATTTTGCAAGAAAAATTAGGCCTCGTTCAGTTGCCAGGAAAGTACAAGAAAGGATGGGAAAATCAATTTTCCCATAACTTTCCTAGTGTTCAGTTGGCAGGAAAATTCTAGAACTTACCAATTTAAGTTTTCCTGCAGGAATTACTTTCCTGCAAAAGTGATCCTGCAAAAAACACAGGATTTTGCGTCGCGGGAAAAGGAAAATGAGTGAACGCTCACAAAATTTTCCCGAAAGTTTCTTTTTCCTGACAAATGAATAACTAAACATTAATTTTTCTTGCAAAATTCTTTTGTCAAATGAACACTCACATGAAAATAATTTTCTTTTTCTTTTACTTCACCTCACTTCACTTTTTCTGGGAACTAATTTCTCACACAACTTTCTGGACAACTGAACGGCGGAGCCTTAAGGTTTAGTTATTCATTTGTCAGGAAAAGAAAACTTTGGGAAAAATTTTGTGAGTGTTCACTCATTTTCCTTTTCCCGCGACACAACCCGTTTAGTTGTCAAAAAAGTACAAGAAAAAAAGGGAAAATCAATTTTCCCATAACTTTCCTAATGTTCAGTTGGTAGGAAAATTTCAGAACTTACCAATTTAAATTTTCCTTCACGAATTATTTTCCTGCAAAAGTGATCCTGCAAAAAACACTGGATTTTGCGTCGCGGAAAAAGAAAAATGAGTGAACGCTCACAAAATTTTCCCGAAAGTTTCTTTTTCCTGACAAATGAATAACTAAACCTTAATTTTTCTTGCAAAATTCTTTTGTCAAATGAACAATCATAGGAAAATAATTTTTTTTTCTTTTACTTCACCTCACTTCACTTTTTCTGGGAACCAATTTCTCACACAACTTTCTCGACAACTGAACGGAGCAAAAATCCTGTACTTTTTGCGGGATCACTTTCCTGTAGGAAAATTTAAATTGGTAAGTTCTATAAATTTTTCCGCCAACTGAACACTAGAAAAGTTATGAAAAAATTGATTTTTCCATCCTTTCCTGTACTGGCAACTGAACGAGGCCTCTGCTTCCATTGTTTGGCTAGATTTCAAGTGTTTTTTCCGGACCTAGCCGTACGCTTCAGGGAGCACCTTCTTGAGAGATTATTCAGTGTGCCCAAGGCCTCTCTGACACCACCGAGGTCCATGCACTTTATCTTGAAAACACTATTGTGAAATAAAATTATTCAATGTCCATTTTCACCTCATGTTCGCGTGGGACCCATGATAAAGTGTGAATGTCTCACTTAATGTATTGTGAAAAAAAAAGGCTTGAAGCACCACCATAATATATAATCTTTCAATTACGTGTGATGAAGAAGAGGCCTAAACAGGGGCAAACATTGGGAGGTTCAAGTGGGGGCCGAGCCCAATTATCCCGCTAACTATAATACATTTTTAAATTAATTTAGAAAAATGCAATAGGATCAGCCCTTGCAAGTTTCTTAAGTGAAAAAAAAATTTATTAAATTTCTGTATAAGTGTGATAAAGTCTTTCCTAAAATTTCAAGCTGTTAGACCATTTTTCAATCGTTGTTATATAATTAAATACAATTATATATATATATATATATGTCCACATGCTCGTTTTCTTCTCAGAACTAGTAAGTAGCACATTTATGTTACCAACTATATTTTTTAAATTAATGTAAAAATACATTTGATTTGAGCCCCCGCTAATTAGTACTACAAATTATGCATTTGTCACCGGACCTGAACACCATGTAGCGGTGCTGTACAAGCACTGAATAATTTATCCTTCTTCTAACGGCTACAATAATGTTCTTCAACCCGTGTATAATTACAGTAATATTCCATAAGCTTTCGGACTAAGTAGATTTCCCCCTTCAAGTTATAGAAATTACATTGACCACCCTATCAAAGTTTGTCTACAAACGACTTGTTTGTTAGGGAGAGAAGGAAGTGGAATAAGGGTGTTGCCACGCTAAGCTAAGAAGGGAGGGTTCTTATTCGGTATTTGGTTTGCCCTTAATTAGCACCTGAATCACTTATCCCACCCTACTCCATCGTAAGCTTATCTGGGTGTGGAGAATTACCAATGTGCCCTCTAGCTAGGCCTCTAAATCCTCAAAATCCGTTTTACAAATTATATAAGGGTAATATTTTAAGTGATTTCTTTATCTACCCACTAGATTATCTATCCATAATACTGATGTTGAAAAACGTCCCATAGTTAGTTCTCTATTAATATCTTCTTCTTTTTTTATCTCTCTTTTATGCTGCCGCGGCGCTATCTCAATTTTTTTCTTTTTGGAATGTTACCAAAGAACCTATTGCTTTTGCTCTTGGGTGGGGGTTGGTTGCGAGTTACAAAAGTCCCAACCCGCCAATAACGGATCGGCTGCAGAAAAACCCTCCATATAGACAATATCTTGGGCCATTCAAAAAAACAATAGACAATATATTGGCTTAATAAGCAATTTTATCTGGATTGCAATATATACAGGCTATTAAAGAGCATCACTATATTCTTGATTTTGGATTGCTACGTTTTTCTTAGCACTATATATATATTTTTATAGTTCTTACATTTTTTGAATTTAATTTACTTATTTATTTAAGCCTTTTTAGTTGCTCACAATATGAATAAACTTAAAAAAAAAAAAAAGAAATTTTGGCTATGTATTGATAATATGTGTCTCTCCCTGTATTATTATGTCATGAACTCCAAATGTACCTTTAAAATCTCTCGATAGTGTCTATGTCCTCAAAGTTTAATACGGGTAAATTCTGCTTTACTCCTATAATTTGCAGTTTTTTCCACCTCCGATCAAAATTTTGTTCTTTCAATGTTACACGATGTGATATATGAACTTTAATGGAGCAGTAACCAAGATATACGCAACCAAATCCAAACTCATACCTAAGGTCCGATAACTATCATTTCTACTACCTGATGTTCAATGATATTCACGAGCTAATTCACGTTTGTAACCAAAAGATGCTTGAACAATATATAGTTTTTGTCTACAAATTAGGCAAAAGTCAAGGCCAGGAGCAAATTAGAAAAGTCGTAAATTTATGATGAAATATAACTCGATGGCCAAGGTGAAAATAAAGAAAAGTAAAAGGGTACAAAGTGTATTTACATACGTGTCTTTTCCTCATCAATGTATTATTCCTAGGCAACAAGTCAAATATCACTGCCTTTGCATGCGAAATATAAATGCAGCTGCCCGAAGCATGAGTCTTCTTCGTTTAGCTTCCACGCATTCTGTCACTGTAATCAGTATGCTCGATATTAGGGCTGTCAAAGAAAAACTGAGAACCATGAACCGGTTCGGACCAAATTGATCCGTGCTTTTTGGATTTTGTCCGTGGATTAATGGTCCGAACAAGGATTTGAAAATTAAAAAACCGTGAGATACGGATTAGAATTGAATTTTTATTTCAAAACCGCAGATTAACCGAACCGTGAAATATTTTTAAAAGATAAAAATATAAAAATATATATATATATATGTGTGCGTGTAGGTAATATTTATAAATAATTATAATTTTGCTACTTGTTATGATTTTTTTTATAACAATTTTACATTAATATAACAATATATAAAATTTAAGGGGTAAACTGTCCAAACTCTAAAATTTAAAGGGTAAAGTGGTAAACTGATATCATTGCAGCTCTACAAAATGTTTCCCTTAATCAAATTCAAGACTGATGAAATATGGTTACTGGAATGATAAAACCTGGACTGAAATTTGGACTGGAATGATGTAACAATGGCTGTAACTGTAATGTTGCAGTTTGTAGCTCATTGCAATGTAATGTTTTTCTTATTGCTGGTCATTTGAACTGGAAATTTGCCAATCTGGATTGTAATGTTTCTCTTATTGCTCGTCACTTGAACTAGAAATTTGGAATGATATGTAATATAGTACTTGAAGTAATTTTGCGTTTTTTAGTGTTTATGGAAGAAAATCCGTGGATAAAACCGGAATCGAACCGTGGACTTTTGGATTAGGATTGGATTGCATTTTCTGAAAACCGTGAGATACGGATTAGGATTGGATTCATACGAATCCGATCCAATCCGGACCGTGGACAGCCCTACTCGATATAGAAATAAGTTAAATAAAAGTTCTCTCTCTCTCTCTCTCTCTCTCTCTCTCTCTCTCTCTCTCTCTCCACTGCGAAATCTTGCAAAGTTTTCGCTGGAAAAATGTCCCCCCTTGCTTTAGATCTATTTGTTCCCACTTCCAGTCTTTCTTTCTCCGATTATGTTTTGTCAGGTTCTCCTTCTAGTAAAATACTCAAACATAGCAGCAGATACGGTCAACGTCCATATTCGCGAGGAAAACTAAGAAATGGACATTCAAAAACTGTTTTTTTGAACAACTAATGAAAGAATTATCAATTCGAAACAAATAAAAGAATTGTGTTCCCAATTTTACCCTTTTCTAAGATAGAAATTTTAGCATCGAGAGTTTAGGGAGGAAAAAGGGGTAGTTGTAATTTTATTGTTTCTTATATATATTGTTAGATTATATCGTAATCATATAAAATCGTAATCATGTCCCGATATGATATGATATGATATTATATGATGTGATTTCCTTAATCCCCTTGATTTCAGTTTGATTGTAATTGATTCCGATTGTATTGTAATTAGGATGATTTTCTTTCCATAGTTAGATGCTCTCCCCTGTATAAATAGAGGTCTTATTGTAAACTTTCGTTATTGAATTCAATACAATATCTCTCCTTTTCTCAATGCTTTCACATGGTATCAGAGCTAAGGCTTAATACTTAGCTTTTCAATCACCATCTTCCGCCTTGCCCTTACCGTCTCACCATTTTGCAGCCACCGAGCCAACTCCACCGATTACCATCAGTTTCTAATTTTCCCATCTACTGCCTAAACCCATCTCAGTTCCACTAAAATCAAAACCATTTCCAATTTCCAACAGCCACGTTGGACCAATTGGACCCATTTCAAGTCCAAACCCACCAATTCCAAATTCATGTCAACCGCATCTAATCATCACCATCTGATCATTATCATTCCACCCGACCCACCCAGATTATAACCCAGCTAGCTTCAATATTGTCGGTCCGCAACAAGACCATACACCCGCGACCCACCCACACAAGGACACCACAACTCCAGTTTCGTTTCTGGTTCCGCTTCAATTTCAAATCGACCCTGCACCATATATTTTTTAACCGGTTCACGTTGCCTCATTTTTCCGATTATTCTCTGGTATTTTGCATCTGATCTCTGATGTGTTGATTCACTCCGTGCTCTCCAATTATGGAGCAATCTGTCATGGCGTCATACTTTCAAGTCATCTTGGAAGGTCTCAAGCAATACCCTCCGTCATCTCGGTTTACCAAAAGTGAACTGCAATATGTTTTTGCGGACATTCTCTCAAAATGTGGTATTTTATCGGAGTCTGGTAAGAATTCTACTGCCTTGTCTGCTGCCACAGGTACATCCTCATGGTTCTTTGATTCAGCTTGTTGTAACCATATGACATCTGATTCTACCATTTTTTCCTCCAAGTCACATGCCACTCACACTCCAGCCATCCAAACAGCTGAAGGTTCTCACATGCATGCCAGTCATGTCGGTCATATCTCTACTTCCACCATATCTCTATCTAACACATATTTGATCCCTAAACTTACATTGAATTTAATCTCTGTTGGTCATTTGTGTGAACTTGGGCTTACCGTTATCTTTTCTGCCACTGGCTGTCATGTGTAGGATCCTCGGACAGGTAAAACTCTTGGGATAGGCCGAAAGGTCGGACGCCTGTATCAGCTCATCAATCTTCACATTCCATCTCAGTTCTCATCTCGATCTTAATTATGCATCTCCAGTGAGTCAATCACAATGTTCGTTCACGTCTAATTCTTCTAATTCTCTTGGTATGTGGCATTCTAGATTGGGTCATGCGTCTTTTGGTCGAATACGTACCCTAGTTTCAAGTGGACATTTAGGACCTATTAAAAATGAACATGTAGATTGTCTTTCTTGTCAACTTGCTAAACAACCAGCATTGCCATTTCCTCGGAGTGACTCTTTCTCCTCTGCTCCTTTTGATTTAGTTCATTCTGATATCTGTGGACCTTCACCGAACACCACCATGGGCGGATCTAAATATTTTGTTATTTTCGTAGATGATTATTCTCATTTTACATGGTTATATCTCATGAAAAATAGATCTGAATTACAACAGATTTATTATGATTTTTCTAAAATGGTCCAAACTCAATTTTCTCGCCCAATCAAAGTTTTTCGTGCTGATAATGCCATGGAATATAAAGAAACATAATTTTTAAAATTTCTTTGCCAAAATGGAACCTTGACACATAGGTCTTGTCCTGGCACTTCTCAACAAAATGGTCGCGCTGAGCGTAAGCATAGACACATTTTAGATACTGTTCGTGCACTTCTTATAGATGCCTCTTGTCTTGAGCGACTTTGGGGGGAAGCTGCTCTCACCGCTATCTATACGATTAATCGTGTCCCATCCCCTACCATTGGGAATCAGTCTCCTTATGAACGATTATATGGTATATTGCCAAATTATAGTCTTCTCAAAGTTTTTGGATGTGCTTGTTTTGTTCTCTTACAACCTCATGAGCGTGCAAAGTTGGAACCACGCGCTCGTCTCTATTGCTTCTTAGGATATTCGATTGAGCATAAAGGATATAAATGTTGGGATTCCTCTTCCCAACGTCTTCGCATTTCTCGGCATGTCATATTTTGGGAACACAAAATGTTTTCTTCTATGTCCAAGTTTCATTTACCAGCTATGTCTGCTTCTCCTTTCTTCATTGACCCTTCTGCAGATATATTCCTTGATGACGTTGATATAGGTTCTTCTGAGCTTCCTTAAACGACCTATCCCGAGGCGCCGCTTCTGTCAGATGATCCTACTCCTTTAGACTCCTTTCTTCTTGAGCCTGAGCCCCTTCCATCACTTGGCTCTCCTCCTATTGAGCTTCCTACACCACCTCTATCCGATGATCCTCCTATTGAGCTTTCTGCACCACCTCTATCTGATACTTCACCACTTCGTCGTTCTACACAGGTAAGGGAAGTACATATTCATCTTCGTGATTATCATTGTTTTTCTACTATTCTTTATCAGCATGAACCTCATTCCTACCGTGAGGCAAGTTCTAACCCTCTTTGGCAGCAAGCAATGGCAGAAGAATTACAGTCTTTGGATAAAACACACACTTGGGATATCGTTGACCTTCCTCCTGGCAAGACTCCTATTGGTTCTAAGTGGGTTTTTAAGATAAAGACTCGATCTGATGGCTCTATTGAGCGTTACAAAGCTTGTCTGGTTGCAAAGGGTTTTGCTCAAGAGTATGGTATTGACTATGAGGAAACTTTTTGCGCCAGTTGCTCGTCTCACTTTTGTTCGGAGTCTACTTGCGGTTGCTGCCGTGCGCAAGTGGAGTCTAAATCAAATGGATGTCAAGAATGCCTTTCTCAATGGTGATCTTACCGAAGAAGTTTATATGCAGCCTCCACCTGGGTATAATCATCCTCCAAACAAAGTGTGTAAACTTAATCGCGCTCTTTATGGTCTCAAGCAAGCTCCACGTGCCTGGTTTGCCAAATTCAGCACCACTATTCAGAATTTTGGATTCTCTTCTGGCCAGTATGATTCAGCACTTTTTATCCGGAAGTCTGCACGTGGTATCATTTTTCTTCTTCTCTATGTTGATGACATGATTATTACTGGCGATGATAATGTTGGTATTTCTGATCTTAAAGCTTTTCTCAATAAGCAATTTCAAATGAAGGATCTAGGTATTGTGAGCTACTTCTTAGGTCTTGAGATCTCATCTACACTCGATGGCTACTATCTCACTCAAGCTAAGTATGCTTCTGATCTTCTTAGTCGTGCTGGTATCACTGACAACAAGACTGCATCCACACCACTTGAGCCGACCACTCGACTCACTCCTTTGGATGGTTCGCCACTTCCTAATGGGTGGGAAAATTTAGACACACACAAACAAACGTGACCATTGATTTAGGTGTATCTCAATTTGAAAGTACTCAATCTTAAACCGTTAATTTAGCACGCCACAAAGCTCGGTTCTTGGACTAGTGTACATTTTCAAAAACACTACATCCTTATTGCACGAGCATGTCAATGGTTCTACACGTACAAAACGGAGTTCGAGAGTGTAGGGGGCAAGCTGGAAGTTTGGACTAATATGCAGATTAGAAGCTACGCACAGGGCGCGACCTAATGCGCCTGAGGCGCATAGGCGCATAAGAGACTAATTAGATGGACATTACGCATAAATTGTCCTCATCTTTCTACCGCTGTCACCACCGCACCTCACTTCACTATCTTGTCTTCTTCTTTATTTTTTTTTTTTTATCTCTTTGTCCTTCAATGATTAGAATTTCCAAAAATGATTTTTTTTACTCCTCGAAGGTAAGATCATTGTCCGCTTTGATGTGTAAATAATTCTGAATCATAATAACTTGAATGAGAAAAGTAGACTAAATATTTCTTCTCAACGGTTCTAACCACGTTGAAATCAGAGTTCGGCAGTTTGAAAGTTGCAATTGGCTTACTTTGCTATTTGAAAGTTGCGCCCAGGCCGCGACACAATGCGCCTGAGCTGCATAACTGAATAATTTCTGGTGCCCGGGGCACATTGACTTGTGCCTGAGGCGCAAAAGAGAATAATTAGATGCACATTATGTGTAAATTGCCCTTGCTTTCTACCGCTACTGCCACTACACCACCTCTACCGCCATCACCAAGCTAACAGACATTACGAGTGTAATCCTACCACTCTAAATTGTATTAAGTTATGAAATGTTCCAAAGGCGCAAACGTTCAAGTGAGGGTAGTCAAATGGCGGTGGTGGTTGCGGTAGTGGTGTGGTAGTCATAGCTAGAGTGGTTGATTAGTTGTGTTCGTGGTGTAGACAATGGAATTTTGCTGATTTTCGAGGAAGTGTGAAAAGCCCTATAAGATTTATTAACTCTTACATAATGAAGGAATATCCTAGAATTAGGAATGTGTATTCATAATGGAACTTAGAATGTGTAGAGCGCGCGGAAACGTATTTAGCTTTAGTGGTCTGATGATATTTGAATCGGTCTTCTTTTAACCAATTTTCCAAAAATTTATACTTCTTTAACTCTATTTTTCCTTTTCATCATATTTTAGTAGTTTGAAAACCCTATCTATCCATTCATAATTGATCTTGATCCGATTTAAAATGACTATGATTCGAGCTTTTTACCGAACTAATTTGTTTTTCGACCCACTAAGGGTAAAATGGTAAATATCCTTTGATGTAGAAATGATTTTCGATCAAAATAACTTCGGTAAGAAAGAAGATTTAACAAGCTTTCCAATGGTTCAAACCACGCTCGAATCGAATTTCGGGTGTGTCTGCGTCTAGCCCACAAAGTTTAGCATGTTTTTATGTGTTACAGATGCGCCCGGGGCGCAAGGGAATGCGCCTGAGGCGCATCGAAATTCGGCTGGGGAGCACTAAAGTTGGCTAACAGACCAAACTTTGAGGGTTTGTCCTAGATACTCCAAAATTTAGTTTGAAAACCCTATCTATCCATTCATAATTGATCTTGATCCGATTTAAAATGACTATGATTCGAGCTTTTTACCGAACTAATTTGTTTTTCGACCCACTAAGGGTAAAATGGTAAATATCCTTTGATGTAGAAATGATTTTCGATCAAAATAACTTCGGTAAGAAAGAAGATTTAACAAGCTTTCCAATGGTTCAAACCACGCTCGAATCGAATTTCGGGTGTGTCTGCGTCTAGCCCACAAAGTTTAGCATGTTTTTATGTGTTACAGATGCGCCCGGGGCGCAAGGGAATGCGCCTGAGGCGCATCAAAATTCGCCTGGGGAGCACTAAAGTTGGCTAACAGACCAAACTTTGAGGGTTTGTCCTAGATACTCCAAAATTAAGATTTGCGTGTGGTTTGAACCATTAGAAAGCTTGTTGAATCTACTTTCTATCCCAAGTAGTTTGGATCGAAAATAATTTATACATAAGAATATGTGACCATTTTATCCTCAGTGGGTCAAAAAGCAATTCATTAAGGTAAAACACTCGCAATTTTCTCATTTTAAATTGGATCAAGACCAACTATATATAGATAAATGGGGTTTTTAAAGTTCTAAAAGATGTTGGAATGCAACCATCAAAACATTTAGATCTAGTTCATGAAAAGTGAGTAAAAAGGAGAATATATGAAAAATCTTTGGAGCCTTTAAGGTTAAAACACGTTGTTTTCTTCCTTCAGTGCTCAAATCCCTAGTTCTTAGGTAATTATTCGTGATTTGGGTGGTTCTTCAAAATATTCCGTGAGTAACTTATGATCTAAGAACAGAGTTTCTCTGTGTGTGTATTATAGATAATAAGCTACACAATGTTCCTAAGGAGCAAACCAAATATGTGCGGTGCCTAAGGGGCATTGTCCTGCGCCTGAGGCGCATAAGAGAATACTTTGGATGCGCATTACGGATAAATTTTCCTATCACTACCACCACTACACCACCTCCACCCCCGTCACCTAACTTACACTACCAGCGTAACTCTACGAGATTTAAAGCAGTGCACAAAAATAATAGTTCACACAATCGAAAAGAGAAAAAGGATGATGACAAACCATTACAAGGTATTGAGATAATTCTCTCTTTTGTTCCTTTCTGGTCTTCTATCTATCTTTTTGCCCTTCTATGATTGTAATTTTCAGAAATGATTTTTTCACGACTCCTTAAAGGTAAAATCATTGTTTGCTTTATGGTGTAAATAAATTTGAATCAAAATTACTTGAGTTAGAAAGTAGATTCAACGAGTTTTTTAAAGATCCTATCAACGTGCAAATCACAACTATATGAGATTTTGTACATATATTGTTGGTTAATAGATTAGCTAGTAGAGTTAAGGTAATTTTTGAACACCTTATTAAAAATTCCTAGAGCCGCCACTAACCACCTCCACCACCGTCACCTAACAAACATTACCAGCGTAACCCTACCCCTCTCCAATGGTCACTTCACAATCTATGGGATTTATAGCAGTGCAGAAAAAGTGAATATAAATATGTACATTTGCAACTAAACTATAAATTACCGTTCACACAATGGGAAACCAACAAAAAAAAAAAAAAAAACGTGATATCAAACCATTAAAAGGTGCTTAGATAATTCTCCCTTTTGTTCCTTTCTTGTCTTCATTTTATCTTTTTGTTCTTCAATGATTAGATTTTTCAAATGTTATTTCTCTGATCATTGTTTGCTTTAATATGCATATAAATTTGAATCAAAATTACGTGAGTTTGGAAAGTAGATTCAACGAGCATTTTAATGATTCTATCAATGTGCAAATCAGGTTCTGAACTTTTTGTGGCAAGCCGCGAAATTTGGCCAACTTTAGCAGTTTGGAAGCAACGCCCGGGGCACAAGTCAATGCGCCTGAGCCATATTCCCCAACAATTTCTGGCGCCCGAGGCGCATTAAACTGTGCCTGAGGCGCATAAGAGAATACTTAGATACACATTACGCGTAAATTGCCCTAATTTTTCTTCCACTTCCACAACCGCACCACCTCCACCATGCCATCACCTCACATACACTACCACTCTACAACAGATCCCTTCATTACCTGCATCACATCCTCATCACATAAACCACCATAACTTCACTAGTTAGCACGACTGTCGGCCACCCCCCAACAACCGCCTAACCGCCATCAAAAAAATTAGCATTGACATGGAAAGGGTGAGTAAATGGTGATGGTAGTTTGTAGAAGGTCCGCATAGTCTGTGAATGTGGTCGCAGGAGAGAGAGGGATAGAAGCGTGATGGGTTTGAAGTTACATCAGGTTGAGATTGGCTGGATATTTGAAGTTACTAGTGAAAGCGCACGTGCGTTGCACGTGGAAGTTGCGCCACTACTTGTAACATTAATAAAAAAGACTGAAAAAAACCAACATAGATTGTTATTAGAAGGCTATATATATGCTTGGCTTGGATTTGGGTGAAACAATAATCTTAAGCAACCTTATGTAACAAAATAGATAAACAGTAGAATAAGATTGTAATTACCCAAAAAAAGCATAGAGAACAATCTTATGCAAGAATAGTAGTCTTTTTACTCATCATAGATTGTTATCAGAAGGCTAAATGCTTGGCTTGGACAATAAACAATAGTAGAATTTAGTACATGTGATAAAACCTTCTTTCTTGTAACACATGGTATTGGCATTTATAAAATGTGGGGAGAAGGAAAAAAAAAAAAAATAGTCTTATTAGAAGAATGACTCCAGTGCAACTTTTCATTTATTCTATTGTTCAATACTTGAGATCCTCTCTACAAAGAAACACTCCAATGCAACCTTTTATTTATTCTATTGGTCGATACTCGAGATCTCCTCCCTGAAAAGAAACACAAGGAATGAAAAAGGAACAAAAACAGGGAAAAAATTGAGTGCAGAATTACAAAGGGAACAATCCCAATTGACAACATTCCATTGCTTTCATCTCGGCACATACTTTGTTAAGCAAGCAAGAACATGGTTAGTCAATAAAGAGAATTCGAAACTCATTCTTAGATTTAGTCTGTCAAGTTCACAGGAATATCAAAACAAATAATGCCAAGGACAGTGATCTGCCACGATGAATTCTCTTGGTGCCACGACATTTAGGATTTGCTGACCATTTTACCCTCCACAAACTCTGGGATGCGAATTGCAAGCTTCTCTCTGTCACTCATCTCTCTCTCTCTCTCTCTCTCTCTCTCTCTCTCTCTCTCTCTCTCCACCCCATTTTTTTCCTCCTTCACCTCTCGGATCCTTCCCGTCGAACTCTTAGCCATTGCAACAGATCAATGTAGTAATTGTGTAGAGCATATGGTGCTTGATTTAAAGGTCAACTGCAATTATCTCTGTCATCACCAAAACAAGAAGGGCATCGACTCCTTTAAATGTCATAACTCATTATAGAAACTGGCAAAAATTCAATGACTTATTCTAAATAAAACTGGCAAATATGTGGTCGGTTTGCACTTAGGGGGGGAAAAAACCCCTTAAATCCAAAAACTTTAAAAAAAATGGATGGTTTTTTGGGATATCAATCTACTATTGATAATCAATAGAAAGGACGATGTAATCTAGACAATGGATAAGATTGTACTTACTTTGCAATGTCTTCATGTAGTAGTGAGGGAAGAAATTTCGGCGGGGCCAAGGGAGGTTTCCCGTATCAGTGAGAACTGAATGAAATGAGATCGTGTAGTTTTGGAGCCCGTATTGTTGAAATTCCTTGACATTAAAGAGGGGGTGAGTTTTTGTCTAGCAATCATCGCTTGAAGTAGTTTGAGAGCCGTTTGTGATTTCAATTGGATACGTACTTGGCGTTTGGAGTGTGATGACCAAGAATAGATGTCGTTTGGAGTCTAGCAAAAGTGTAGGTGTTTCGCTAGTGATATTATCTATGACCTATGAGATATACACTTTGAAAGCCACTGAATTAAGCAATATTCGGTCTCCCTCTTGTAGGCATTCAAACGAGTACATATTCATAAAGCCATAGGAATTTGTCAGTTAGCATACAAAGATTCAAGGGTTCTTACCTATTTCAATTAGTAAATCCTTTCATCAATGTTAAGATCATAACTAAATGTTGATGCCATTGTTTACTGAAATTTTGGAGCAGGATCAACTTGGAAGAATAGATGAGTTGTTTGTCCAGTCGAGTATTGCCTACTGAGCTTAAGTTCGGTCGATGTGTAATAATGTAAGTTAGAAGCTTTCTAAGAACCTTCCTAGATTCTAGGCTATGCTTCTCCCTTCTCCCTTCAGACTTATGTGTAATAATATTCTTCTGTGCGTGTCTTTTGATCCTCTCGTTCTTTGTGATTGTACTCTCTTAGTGATTGCACTTGTGGTATCAAAGCCATGGCGCTCCTAGCTTAAACCCCTACAGGGAACTTCTTTTCCAAAACTACTTCAAATTTACCTAAGACAGTATAGTGCATTGTGTAGGGAGAAAGTTGAGTTATATCTTGTGCCGTGCACTGCATTTTACCTTGTTTGGGGGTCTTCTTTCTATTTTGGAAAATAGGCATTGTTTGAATCTTTCATTGCCTTGCCCACTTTCCATTTCTCCACTAATGGGCTTGAAATTGACATAATTAAACACTCATATTCTGATAGCCTTGCAACACTCATCTATCATTTCATCCGAATCATCAACTTTTCCATCTTGGTTTGTTCTTTACTGGACAAAGTGACCGTCGAACTTGGATATGCAATCTTATCACGATAACTAACTCTTGTCCTTATCCCAGCTTAATCAAGGTTTACACAAGATGATGGAAAATCAATATGTGGATCCACCCACAGTTAGACTCTATGCGTCTTCACGTGCAACTCTAAATTTATCAACTTATCAACGGTATTCTCTAGATCAGATAGGATTTGCAAGCTTTCTCTTAAAAAACCTAAACCCTTAATTTTAGACCCTACACCCTCTATCCTAGGAAGTAGATGTTAGTTGACACTGCGACCCTCTATAGAGCTACAGAATGAGTTCATGTTCTGCCTACTAAGGACTTGTACTTTGGACACCCTTAAGGCACTTGTTGCTTTTCTGTAAGCATGCTCTGCTCCCAAAAAAGAGGCTGAACTATTTCTTACAACTTGGAATTTGTGAAAAAGTCCTTTTTAAATTGTCAAAGAAGAAGACATGTTTCACTTTCTAGAACACGATAGACACTACAAAGCTAAAGACATTACTCGTTCAAAGACAGACCAGTCAATCCTAAAGCTAATTCTAGTTTTAAAACTTGATGGCAATCATGTGTTCTCAATCTAAAATCTAAAAAGGGAGAAAGCTGAACATATCAAATAAAATGTGTAAAACCCGAAAGTAACATGTAATGTAATGCCTGATCTTTAAGTTTTGAACCCAAAAAAAGAAAAGAAAGGTGCAACTCTCGTTGGCCAACCTTAATCATTTCTTGCCATGTCTGTCCATGTTAGAAGAAAATATTGAGTTCTCCACTTCAATTCCCTTTCATGTCGTTACCTTTTCCACTTTATCCCACCCAACACATTCCAACTTCCCAAAATGAAAGATTTAGAAAAGATGAATGGAAAAATAGAAGGAAAGTTAGAACAGTAGTACCAATAAATGAATTTCACCTGTTTTTCCTCTATCTGTCAATAAACTTTATGCTATTTTGTGTGTAGTTGAACAGACCGGGCTAAGCAATCTTGACAAGCAAGTAGGAAAGTCTTTTAACAGTGCATGGCATCAACACAATACATTGTGTATTCGAGAATTTACATCTCCTAATCAAAGCCAAGTAGGCACCAACCTAATGTGAATGGGAAGTACACTTTTGATTATACATATAAATACCTCCAAATCTAGAAGCATCTACCACAAAATCTATGACAAAAATAATACGAATTGGCTATAGGGCCAGTATGCTTTTAGAAATACTAAAAGCCAATAAACATGATTAGGAAAAAGTTTCAGCTTGTCAGCAATGCTTTGGTAAATGGATATAATGACATAACCTACAGAATTTGTTCAGCACTTTGAAGAAAACAATAATTTGTTTGCATTTCCTGATCCTTCGTTGCGGATCAAAAAAAAAAAAAAAAAGATCCTTCTTTCATACAGGAATGAATTACTCTAACAAGAGGGAGTTCCTTTTAAGTTACTCTCAATTGACGCGTTCTATGCATATATAACAGACGGCACTCCCTTATCACCAAAAACTAGGTACATAATATTAGAAGTACTGAATGTTTCAATGAAACAATGGAACCACCACCCAAAAATGCTTAGAAATTAGATCAAACAGTTAGTATACATGACTTCCCACCAATGGAACAACCCTTAGCGTTTGTTTTCCTGCCAATAATAAATCAAAGGAGCATCAAGGCTAAACGCCAAAACCCATAACCTACAGCAAACACAAATTTCCAGATTACATACTTAATTTTTCCTTATCTTTTGGAGTTATTAGAGCATCTCCTCTCCTTGCTCAAATCTTGACTCAAACTCAAATTTGAGTAAAAATATCCAAAATCTTCCTCCACTCCTTACCCAAACCTATAATTTTTGAAGGCAAATTTTACACCTTTAAATTTACAATATTGCAATTAATGAATTTTTTACTCAAATTCGTGCATATTTGTGCTTCGGTTTGAGTTTACCCATTGGAACACACAATACCAAAACAAGTTTTTACCCAATTTTTTACTCAAATTTGGATAAAATGTGAGTAAGGGGTGGAGATGGTTCACTCTATTTATGATTACAATTAACGGCCAAGTAAGTAAAATTTCATAAACGATGTATACTTAACCTGGCTCAAGTCGAACTGAACTTGCTATACTAACCTGGTACAAATCCCCATTAGCATCACAAATCATTCATTAGTCTCATCTTCGCTGAATCTTGCACCACCAAAGTTCACTTTATCATTCTGCTGTGAAAAGTCTAGGGTCCTAGGAAAATAAAACGATCATTAAGATTTCTAATACTGCAATTGAGGGACCAAAAGTGAACAGAGGAAAAAATGGTGGTACCGTGGTACTGCATGAGTGTATGGTACTCCATCTAAATATACACATCATTCTTCACAGACAAGAAAAAAATTGGGCACGTGTAAATTGAAATCAGGGTAACCATATTCAATCCTCATTCGAGTAATATATCAAACACCTTATGTGCAGAACACCAACTAAAGTTGCCTAATTTTATCGAACATTTGGGGTGCATTATGCTATCATTAATTACAAAGCACAGATAAATGTAGATATATTTGTATACGTATTTAGATAGATGTGGGCTCGGGACAATGAATTAAGTTGGACTTAGCAATTCATTCTGGCGGCCGAAACTCTGGCAGTATAGGGAGGTACAGTGGATAGTGGGGATTTGAATTGGCAGAATCTTTGGCAGGGATTGGTGGTTGGTTGGAGGTGGAGTTGTGGACGGGATGGGGTCGCGCTGGGTTTCCATTTAGAACAGTGGGCAGTTATGATATGATGGTATAGTTGCGAGAATGGGAAAGGGCATCGGTGCGTCTGTTTCGGGGAGAGAATTAGTAGGAAGGGTGCGTCTATTTGGGGAGAGAAGTAGGAAGGGTAGTTTGGGAAATGGGAGACAAACATAAGAGTCTTTTATAAGAAAGTATAGATGCAATCATGGTAAGCGGGCAGTTTTATTCGGACTCAGGGGGGCTGCTGTCCCGTTTTCCGGGCCCATCCCGGTCTCGCTCTGATGATCCGAATCGTTCATTTTGTAGAGCTTGTCGAGTAGAACAACTATGCAAAAAATCAGCTTAATTAGATATCATTAAGTGCCTGATCAGAGCCTTTTTACTTTGAAAAGAATGGATCCGAAACACTGGATCAAATCCACTATACCCATGGACCGAGAGTTATATAGGCTCCGATCAGGCACTTAATGATATCCAATTAAGCTAATTTTTGGCATAGTTGTTCTACTCGACGAGCTCTACAAAGTGAACGATTCGAATAATCGGAGCGAGACCGGGGTGGGCCCGGAAAATGAGGCAGCAGCACGCTGCTGTCCCCTTGGGGACAGCAGCCCCCCTGAGTCCGTTTTATTCTTAGATGGAGAAGACGCATTGCAAGGGAAGAGGCAAGCACAAAATTTACTAATGTAAGGGGCGGGAAAATTTAGACTCACACAAACAAGCATGACGATTGATTTAGCTGTATTGCAATCTAAACCCTCCAAAAAATAGAAGTAACCAATCTTAACCGTTAATTTAGCACGCCACAAAAATCGGTTCTTGGACTTATATGTACCTTTTCTAAAACACTACTTCTTGTTATATAGACTATTGTATGCTTAGGCCTAAAGACACAGCTCGAAGATATTGGTATTCAACAAATTAAAGTTCTGTTAGCCAGGTTAGAGGATATTGCTTGACACACCCACATAATTATATTGCAATGAACACCAATCACCCATTCTACTTGCTGACGACCCTGACTAATTTTGGATAGGGATGGCAATCGGGACATTCGGAGCGGATATGGATAATTCCATACCCGAACCCCAAAACCCTATCCATATCCGCTCCGATACCCGAACGAAAAGAGCACAAAAAACCATAACCAACCCATTCGGGATTCTAATAATCCCCGCACTGAACGAATACCCAAATCAATGTTTCAAACTCACGTTCACATCTTGGCCCACGCTCTAACGCGCGGGCTCACTACGTGGAGTGAAGATAGTCCTAGGCAAGTATTTTTATAGAGTTAAACGGCCGTTCCGGATTTGGGAAAAAGGAAGTTTTAGAAAATGAAGGTAATTTCAAGCCCCAAAATTATGCATTTACGCAAATAATTTTCTGGCCAATATGGATCTTGTTTGATAGATCTCATTGAGATCTTTTAAACGGTGCAAAAAAAATTAAAAAATTATTTTTCATTTTCGTTATATTTGAGTTTGAAATTACCCTCTTTTTGAAAAAGAAGGTTTTTTTAGAAAGTGGAACGGGGCCTAAGTTTCTTTTCTAAGTTGTTTCCCCACCGATGTGGGACTAATGAATCACTGAACACCTTGCACTTTCTTCTCGTTCTCTTCTTCAAAGAGTTGCTGCCCCAGTAGCCATGACCACTGGTCCTTTTAAACTCCTATATATGTTGGGAAATCGGAGCCTCGCGCTCAGACTCGCAACGAACAAAACACACACAGGATCTTGGGATACTATCGTCACAGAAAACAAACCAGAGAAAAGGAAGAGAAAGAGGAACAGAAAAACAGAACACACAGATATACGAGGTTCGGCAACTTGCCTACGTCCACGGGAGCCACACCAGTCCACTATGAACGAAAGAAAACGAAAGATTACAAGTCTTCTCCTTCCTCTCTGAGAAAAGTTTTCTCTTGCACTCTCTCTCTCACTAGAAACCCTCTCTAGAAATTTTCTCTCTCTATGTGCAACCTTGCTCAAGCTCTCTGCTCCAAAAAATAATGAATACAGCAACTAATATTTATAGGCAAACCCTAAGTGATAGCTGGACCCGTCCAACCAACTTGGGCCGCGACCCACGGCCCATCTCGGCCGCGAGCCTGTCTGTCGCGCGCTACCTGCCGCGAGCCTGACCGCGTGCCTACCTGTCGCGGAACTCTCCACGCTGGTCACAGACCATTGTTGCTGAACTCTGTTGCTGAAAGTTGTCTGCATCCCCAACAATATAAAAATAAATAGTATATATATGAAGTGATAATTTTGTAATTATATGGTTTCGGCTAGGTTCGGTTCGGGGATCTATTAAACCATACCCGCACCGATACCCGTTCGGTTATCCAAGACCTCAACTATACCCATACCCACGGAGAAATTTTCGGTTATGGTTCGGGGAAAATTTTCGGTTACGGTTCGGGTATCCATCGGCTCGATTCATTTTGCCATCCCTAAAATTTTTGGATCCAACCACACCATTCAGAGTCAGTCACAGTTGAAGAAAACACAACCATCTTTGCATGACCAACATAAGATTAACACTCTAGAACGATCACTTCACTATCTACGAGATTTAAAGCAGTGCAAAAGAAGTGAACATAAAGGTTCCGTCTGTTTCGATGTAAAATGTTTTTTTTTAAAACAAACTTCAAACTTTTATTTTTTAGTGTTTTGTTGGCATTTGAAAATATTTTCAGAAATTAACAAAATAGTGTAGCGCGGGGGGCTTAATCGGTGGAGAGATCTAAAAATATTGGAATTGAACGTGGGTCAGGATTGACGATCGAGGAAACTAAGCAGTGAAAATTACAGTAGATGGTACCGGGTTCATTTCGGAAAATAACTTACGAAAAATTTATGGGTAAGTCATTTTCATCTAATTAATGGAAAATTTCCTTATTTTTTACACAACCAAAAACCGGAAAATAGATAAAAACATTTTACCGGAAAATATTTTACGCCTAAACCAATGGAGCCAAAGAATCACACATTTGATCTCGAGTTTGGGCGGGTTTGAGGTGTTTTGCTGCCTTTTTTTTTATTTTTTGATGTTGCTGTTGTTTTTTGGCTTTGATTTTGGCTATATCTGCTTGGCTTTTCGACTTCTTGTTGATGGGGTTTAAGTATAGGTTGTGAGGCTCGTTAGGGTCTCTGACTGCTCTATGTTGAGGTTCTGTGGGTTTTTTGGTGGTCAATTGGTGTCTTGCCTTCTTTTAGGTCTCGGGCTGGTGGCTTTTGCCGGTGTGCCCTTAATCTTTTTAATCTTTGTAATCCTTTATAAAGATTAATAAATTATTTTTGCTTAGAAAAAAAAAAAGGATCACACATTTGCAACTAAAGTAAAATAACCGATAACACAATGGAAAACAAAAACAAAAAAAGGCCATTAAAAGGTAATTGTATATTTCTCTTGCTTGTTCCTTCCTTTTTTCTTTTCCATCTTTTTGTCCTTCGATGATTATAATTCAAAAAAATTTTATTCTTTTCCGACTCCTTGAAGGTGAAATCATTTTATGCTTTAATGTGAAATAATTTTGAATCATATTTACTTGAGTAAGAAAGTAGACTCAAAGAGATTTTCAACTATTTTAACCATGTATAAATCAGAGTTCGAGAGTGTCTGTGGTAAGCCTGAAGTTTGGCCTAGTTTGCCGTTTGAAAGCTACGGCGCCCCAGGCGCAACCTAATGTGCCGAAGGTGCATAAGATACTAATTAGATGCACATTACACATAAATTGCTCTCATCTTTCTACAGCCGCCACCACCGTCACCTCACATGACCTACTCCAGTAAAACAACCCCTCTACAATGATCACTTCCACTATCTACAAGATTTAGACCAGAACACAAAAAATGAATGTAAAGAATCACATATTTGCAATCAAACTAAACAAGCGTTTACGCAACGGAAACCAAAAGGAAAAAGGATGAGATCAAAGCATTAATAGTTACTGGGATATCTCCCACTTTTGTTCTTGTCTTCTTTCTATCTTTTTGTCCTTCGATGATTAGAATTTCCAAAAAATGATTTTTTTTTCTCTCCTCGAAGGTAAAATCATTGTATGCTAAATTTAATATGTAAATAATTCTGAATCATAATAATTTGAGTGAGAAAGTAGACTCAACAAACTATTCAATAATTTTAACCACGTTGAAATCGGAGTTCGGCAGTTTATTCGGCAAGCCGCGAAGTTGCAATTGGCCTACTTCGCTATTTGAAAACCGGAGCCACATAACTAAACAATTTCTGGCACCAGGGTGCATTTGCTTGAGCATAAGAGAATACGTATATGGACGCACATTACACGTAAATTGCCTTCACTTTCTACTGTTACCTCCACTGCACCACCTCCACCACCGTCACCTAACAGACATTACCAACGTAACCCTACCCAAAAGGTAGAGGCTCTGATTATGGATGGGAATTGGGTGCTGGATGAGATAGCCCAATATGTGGATGTTAACAGTACCCTTGAGGCCGCCTATCAATGCTATCGACCTTCCAACATATACTCAGAATGCTGATCACCCTACATGGGTTGGGTCTGGGAATGAAAATTTTACTATCTATGCTGCTTATGATACAATTAACAAAAATGACACGAATTTGAAGGGTTGGAAGTGGTATTGGAAAATCAAAATGGCGCCTGAAAAACTCAGAACTTTTATTTGGTTTATCCTTCACAATAGTCTTCCAACAAATCATCTTCATTCCAGGAGAGGTATGGCAACATCGGACTTATGTCCAAGGTGCAATACTTGCTCCGAAAACATCACTCACCTGTTTAGAGAATGCAACAAAGTTAAGGAGCTTTGGAGTTGCATTCCCTCTAGCCACTTAATGAGAGGAGACACGGATACTTCGAGTTTTGAGTGGATATCCCTTAATATGAAAAGCAACAGAGAGGTGGGAATTGGAAATGGTATCCATGGCATATTGTTTTTGTCACTACTCTTTGGCAGATTTGGAAGGATAGAAATAAGAAAAGTTTTGAAAATATTGACATACTTCCTTCTGTCAGTGTCAGGATAATTATTTCATATTCCCAAGAAATTGTTCAAGCATTTAAGTCCCCTCTCCTTAGTGGCCCTCATACTGCATGCCTAAACTCTTGGTCCAAACCACTTGCAGGTGACATCAAACTTAACACGGATGGGTGCTAGTACGAGGCTAATGGAAGAGGGAGATTTGGAGGACTTTCTAGAGATCATAACGGCGATTGGATCATGGGTTACTACGGCAAGGGTACTTTCACTTCGAGTATGGAAGCTGAGACTCTCTTGACAAATAGTACTATTTTATATAACTATTGTTCAATGTCATAAGACTGTGGGACAATGGTTATGAGAATATGGCCTTGCGCTAGTACTGGACGATGCTATTGGAAAAGTAAACTTGATTTTAGATAATTATGGATTTTAGGAAACCAAAGAGACACATAATGCATGAATGATGTGGTTCATGTATGTAGCTGAAGATTCATTTGTTAGTTCAAGAGTCATTAGTATTATTCATGTATGGAGTCTAAGGGTCAAGAGTCATCTAGTAGTTTGTAAGATTCTTGTATCTAGGAGTCTATAAATACCTATGTAATCTAGTGATTCTAGGTGTGGCCAAGGTGTGCTGAAAGTAGAGAGAGTGATTAGAAAAGTGGGGTTGAGTCGAGTGATGAACTACTAGAAGTAGTCGAGTGTGATAAAGATTGTTGAAGTATTCTATCACAAATTGTGTGTTATCTCCTCCCTCATTTCTCTCCTTCTTGTTTAAGTGTATTTGGCCCATACGATTTTCCAACAGATGCTTCCAATAGGTTATTCCATTAAGCTTAACACTAAGTTTTAAAGAGAGGAGGGGAGGGGGGTGGGGGGGAAAGACAATGGAGCTCAACTTTATTGTCCTGTTTGAGCTCAACAATGAGGTTTGCCACCTTGTTGGCAAACTCATTCACCAGATCTGTAGGGAGAGGGTTTTGCTGATTGTTGGCCATTTTTGGACAGGTGGACCAAAGGAAGAAGAGAGAAGGGAGTACGGCCCAAATGAAGGGACTCCAAGAGATAAGCAAAGTAGTAACAACTCATGGTTTTGAGCGGTGATGGTGGAAAAATGTTCGAACGGAAGGATAATCCATCACCACCAGAACCTTCTCAGAGGGAGGACTCAAGTGCTCAATCTCCCAATTGGAGGTGGGAGAGTTAGAGTGAGTAGAAACGTATTGATCCCAATCATTGGCAACAACAATGTCCTCATTGACACCAACAAGAAATTTGGGGGAAGAGGATGAGGTGGAAGGATAAGAGCGATCACAAGTGATTTTGCCAAAGATGTGATCAGTGGATATTTTCTTTAAGGTGGGGGAAATTGAGACCTCTTGAACAGTCATGCCTTCGAAGGCTTGATCAAGATCAGAGGATTGAGCCATCAGAAAAATAGGGGTTTGATTTTGAAGGGTGTTTGGAGCATGAATTAATGATGCCTTGGGGGATAATTTATAGACAAAGTAATCAAGCCGTTTATAATCCAAACACCAGTATGTGAAACAATTTAGCATGAGCCATTCCCACTTCCCTTCTTTTCCTTGGAAATAGGAAGAAGTTGAAAAGGCAGGAACATTAACACTTGTTTAAACAGAGTGTTAATACGGGAGTATGTTTGCATGAGAATTTATTGGCCCAATCGAAAGATGATAAGTGGCCATTTATATTGAACAAAACGAAGTATATGTAGATTGAAACGTATGGAATCACACATTTAAAAGAACGATGACGTTCTGATTAATTTAATGTCGTTTTATAAGTAAAGGCAACCGTTACCAGGTGTCACTCAAAGAATGAATGATGAGAGAAATGCAGTTCGAAGCCCAGAAATACAAACGGTGTCGTTCAAACACGAGCGGTTATGCCAATTTGACACGGTCAAAGAGAATTGAGTTTTGTGAAAACTGCCCACTTCAGGCACAATGCAATTAAGAGAAGTGAGGGGATGGATCATGTGACATCCCACTTTTTCAGTAAAAAAAAAATGTATTTTTGACCCAAATTATTAAATATTTTATTAATTCTTTTTCAAACTTCTTGCTAATAAAAAAGAAGAAGAAGAATAAGAATATTGGGTCGATTGTGTAATTAGACTAGATAAGTTTTAAGTTTGAACGTGGGCAGTTTATTAGGATGAGGAAACGTTTGAGAAGTAAGGTTATTTTATTCCAAAAAGTTGAGAACGAGAGGGAGGAAGAGAGAAGCGGCAATTGAGAGTTCTTCGAGATAGAGCAGTAGTCGTCAAGTTATTCATCGGCATTAGGAGGATCCTTCGAGAAGTTTTGTTCTTCAATAATACTTTGATCACTTCTCGTACAAGTATTTTATTCTATTACCCTTTAGGCTTTTATGATCATATTATGGATTATGGGTTTGGTTGTTTAAGAAGTGAATCTGTGGGTGGAGAGAGAGAGAGGGGTGTGCATGCATGTGGTGCTATGCGTGCATGCCATGTTTGAAGGTGAGAGGTAACGGTGGTATTCAATTGCAAATTAAGTTTCTGGTGATTTGCATGTTGGAGTGTAGTTGGTTGGTGGCACTTGGTTTTAGGTTTAGGATTATTAGTAGTCGTATAAGTTTAGGCATTGACTAGTTACAATACAGTGGATCATTCAAACACTTATAAATTTATATGTTTCTTCTGTTTGCAATACAGGCTAGTGGATTGTTATCAACATCACAATTGGTTGAGTTCTTTTAGACTTGAGGTGAGTGGTTAAGCATGTGATCCCTTCTTTTGAAATCCTCTTGAGCCAATCTATCATTGACAATTCGATATTCGTTGCGATCCGATAATTGATATTCTGATTCGTACTCTCATATTTATTGACGATTGACGTACCCTTTGGCATACAAGGTTATTGATTATATATGTGATTGATCGATTGCCCTTACTTTTACTGTCGTCGATTCGTTGACTCCGTAATATTATAACTCTGCAATGGCATAGGGAATAATCCTGGTGCAGGTGCCTCCGGCTCGCCGTTGTTCTATTCGTGTTTGGGACCATGGATTATGTTTATATTTATTAAAGTCCAAGGACCCGTGAGATATCGTGGTGACTTTGGCCGCTAGGGAAAAGACTTGTGAAATACCCTGTGACTCTAGTGCTCAACGGATAGGGAAAAGACTTGTGAAATACCCTGTGACTCTATTCCGGATCGGCTTAGGGAAAAGGTCCCAAGCGCCATCCTGTGGTGACTCTAAGTACGGTGTTGGATCCAACGGGCGAAGCCCTGAGAAAATATTTGGCATTTGGTACTTGGTAATTGGAAGATATGGTTCCCACTTTGGTTTGGATTTCCGTTTATCGTTGTTCATCATTCGGATATTATTGGACTCATTGTTTGGTATAATTATTGTGGTGATATGATTATTGTTCATATTATTCATTAATCTATATTCGTCTTGTGGATACTATTTGTTGAGCCATTGACTTTGTTAGTTTGTTGGTATTATTCGTTGAACCTTCGACCTTTCTTAATTTGACACCATTTCTTTGGAACCCTCATTATCGTTTGTTCAAAAGTATGTCACTCTGTATTATCACCCTTAACATACTTAACTATTCACTGAGCTCGTCAGCTGACGGATTTATTCTACATTTTTTTTAGGTTAGTTCATGAAGCATTATAGTGGACTCTGTGGCGTTGTTGAGACCTTCCGTTTGGACCTCTAGAGCATCTGCATTTTTATTTCTTTCCTATTGTCAAATAGCTTCTGCATTTTTATTTATTAGCAGTTCATTGTAGAATTTGGAGTTGGAGAATATTGGATGTTGTGTCCATCTTGTTTAACAAAACTATTGGTTTTGAGTTTACACATTTTGCTTTAATAAAATATCCAATTTTTCTCTTATTAGTTTTGAAATGTAAAAATACTAGTGCTTGCCCGTGCCTACGGCACTACGCTCTCCGGTTGGAATTATCTGTATCTACGGCACTTGCTAGCACGAAAGAGAATTATCCATGTTTATGGCACTCCCCCAACTATACATTTAAGCTAGCTACAAAGAATTATCATTTTTCTTATAAAATTCCAGTAAATACCAGGTAATAAGCTAAAACCAAGTAGCACATCATTTAGTGCTCTGCATCAATGAAATCAGAAAAAATCTAAGCACACCAGCCAGTACTCTGCATTTAACAACATAAGAGCAGATATAAGCACACCAGCCAAGTTACAACTATGAAAAAATAGCAAGCATGCACACTCATTCATCTGGTTAACTTGATGAAGCAAATACATAATTTTTTTTTTACTAATCCCTAACTTTTGCATGTAAAAAATCAAAAGCGCACAAAACCTCATAAAATTAAGAATTATCATGAAAATATAAAAACGCTTCAGAAACTAAGTAGTTTATACCATACATCCTTACAGTTATGACTCATGAGATTGATGACTGAATTATTCCACCAGTAAACAACTCCTTTAGCCTATTCACCTTGCCAAGAAAAAGTATGCATGTGAAATCGGAGATGCCTAAAAGTACTCTCTCCACGATAATGCAACTTCAACCAAAACCGGTAAACAACTCCTTTAGCCTATTGACCTTGCCAAGAAAAAGTATGCATGTGAAATCGGAGATGCCTAAAAGTACTCTCTTCACGATAATGCAGCTCCAACCAAGAGCATGTTGGGCACAAAAATAAATAAATAAGAGTGACAACATACGTAGAAATCAATTCAATCTCAATCAGAAGAATTTATTCAACCCTTGCATTGTTGAACAATCTCAATAATTTTGCTATGTGTTCTGTTTTTCACTTACGAAAAAACAGAAGCATTTAGATTTTCTATGGCCAGCTAGCATTTAGATTTTCTTTGCCCAACAATATTGTTCGTCTTTGCTGTCTTAGACCATGATAAGTTTTGGTTTTTTCGTTTTTCCACGGTTCACTTTGTAAGAAATATCAGTAAAGTTGGACCAAACTATTCAACGCAATAACATAACTTCTGCGACCCTAGGGAGAGGTCACTCCCATGTAACTGTTCAAAGAGATACCCAGAACTTCACCATTCTCACCTCTCGCAATAGCACCTGTTCCACTTGTATTGGACCTCTGAGGTACGGCGGCATCTATTGATCTTCACCGTGTTGATTTGAGGACATACCCAAGTCTTATTTACAGTGCAACTTGAAAGAGGGGGAGTTGAAGTGTCCTTCGTATTTCCCATTAACTGCCAATGTCGCCCATTTGATTCCGTTGAAGATAAAATCATTTCGTGTCCGCCATATCCACCAGCAATAAACCAATCCTAGGCCGATAGAAGAAGAGGGGAGAAGTCTGTGAGCTATACGATCCTAGATGGGCCTATTGAGGGGGCACGATCGAGAAGGTAGAATTGCAAGGAATTAATTAAGGATGAACCAGAAAAAGATCAAAATCAAGGGACGATTAATGCTTAAAAAGATCAAAATCAAGATATATAGTCTGATCATGAATTAATCGCCGGGCCAATACACGGTGTTCGATGGAGGTACGGGAAAAGGGGGAGGCGGCAGAAGCAGAGAATGGCGGAATCGATGGCGAGAAGCTTTGTTTTTCCACGGTTCACTTTGTACAATGGTACGGGAAAAGGGAGAGTCGGCAGAAGCAGAAGCAGAGAGAGAGAGAGAGAGAGGAGAGGGAGAGGCGGCAATTAAAATTTTGTGTTTGGGATAAATTACACCTGGCAAATTACAGCTTCAATTTTTGTCCAAACAATGTAAACTATTTACGAAGATGCCATTGGTTTGTATGTAAAGAGTGGAGAAATCTAGACCGTTGGATTTGTTTGTATGGGTAGATAAATTTGTGTTTGGAATAAAATCTGAACCATTAAAAAAGAATATTCTGTTAGATACCCCTACTGTTTTATTATATAGATTTTTAATTGGGCTTCGTGTCCCATGATTGCTTCATGGTACACAGCCGGTCATGCTCCCGAATTTAGAGCGTGACAGATCAACAATACCACTATGGAGTAAGAGCCATGGAGGGAAAGTTTGAATTCAAATGCTGCAGCGACTTCAAAGGCAACTAGGCAGGAGAATGGAAGTTGTTGAGAAAACCCAAGAGTTTGCTTATAAATAGAGGAAATGAAGGAAGGAAAAACCCCAAACAAATCATCAAACAAACAGCTATGCTATGCTTGGTTTGTCCATTAGGCAATAGATTAAGAACTTAGTTTTAGTTCAAAGTAGTTAGGAGTAGTTCGTAGTTGTAGCAATCACACTGTAATCTGTTCATGTTATTTTGAAGTTGGATTGGAAAGCAAGTTGTTTTGAATTGATCAAGGTATCTTGTTCTTCTTTTATTGCTGAATTTCTAGTGAATCGTTGTGCCATTTTAATACTTCTAGAAAGAAAAATCATTTTCGTTGAGGTGATTGCATCGATATCATAATCGCCTAATTAAGTTTGACTTTTTATTAGTTAAATCTGAAAACGATAATTATAAGCCTTTTCTAGCATGCTCGCACACAATCATATTTCTGAAGTAGCCAAAAATCCCAACCAAACAAATATACGCTCAAATTATAGAAAAAGATAAGTGTATAGTAGTATACATGGTAGATTATAGGGCTGCTCGCGGTCCGGTTCTGTTCGGATTTCTAGGAATCCGAGGACCGAACCGCTAGTCACGGTTTTACAAACTGAAATTTGTGTCTGGACCAAAAGTCCTGCGGTCCGGTTCCAATCCGATCCGTGACTCACGGATCGGTTACGGTTTTGTCCACGGATTTTAGCAAAAATAAAGCTCAAGCATATATCTCACAATAAAAGGAAAGAATGTTACATTCAGAATTAAGTTTAACATCACCAGAAAGTACTTGTTACATAAACTATCAAAGGCTTACTTCAAAAATCAAATTCAAAAAAATCTAAAACACAAGTAAGATTGTATCATTATAATACACTAGTGCATGCCCGTGCCTGAAGGCACGGCTCGAACGATCAGTGCACACAAATAAATCCTAGACTCATGTGCAATATATTAACCCTTGCCCAACGAATCCAATTATGCGGAAAACAATAACTCAAGCATATATCCTTGATTTGTTTAATTTGAACAAACAATTTTTCAATCCATAGTTGCCTATGCCTAAAGGCACAACGCAATACATTCACAACAAATGAGCCTGTGCCTGAAAGCACTTATTAAAAAGCATTAATCTAATAAAAGTTTCTTGCACTATCATCAATGAAATTACATACTCTCAATTAAAAATATTACTTAAGGAATCAAAACCGTTTCGAAGCTGCTGTTCAAATCACAAACATTCACTAAGTTAATCAAAAGAGTTATAAATATGACTAAAAACTATTGAATTCAGTACAAAGTGGGAGTCTACCCACCAAAATTCAAACCCACCATAGTTGATGTAGTGTAGCACTTAATAGCTATCAACAAAAAAGATAGAATGGTAGCCAACGGTATAAAAAGAATTGAAGTAGATAGAATGGGAGTCATTCGAAAGAGGATAACCAATAATATAACCTCCACCACCACCTTCTATCTCTGGATACATGCATATTGAATTTAAACGTTGGTGTAATAGGATTAAATAGAATCAATGACTTTTGTTTAGAAAGAATCTGTTCAGAAATAACAAAACACTACCGAGAATATTTCTCGTTCAACTTTGAGGGCTTCCTCAAAAATCACGATCATCACCTCTTTCTTACTCCATACAAAGTAAAAAACTGTTTACGAAATGAATGTAAACTCGCAGTTCAAGTGACATCAATGTACTCAACAGTTAGATAGATAATCAAATCTAATCACTTACTAAAAGTTGAGATATTATGTACACAATCTATAGATTATTGGTAGAGAGAAAACAAAAAGAAAATAACGTATGATATGGTTTTTCACATTTTCACATTTTTCAAAGGCAAGTATAAAAGAAAATCCAACCAATCGAATCTATCTACAAAACAAATCTTAAAATAAAACATAAAAACGAAACCAAAGATCAAACTACTCACATTAATATGTTGTTTTTCAAAGATTCAGTCTCAATATTGCTCATCAGAAAGTTGAAACACTCCTGTATAATACGAAAAAGTCGAAGAAAAAAAACAAAAATAGGAATATAGGAGAGAACGCATAGGAGAAACAATGTATCAAACCTACCTATACATTTTTAGGGGGGAAAATAGGAGAAACCATCATCGAAGAGAACACAATAGCTAGGCGGCCGGAAAAAAAAAAAAAAAAAGAATGTCTTCCAAGAGGTAATACGTAGGAAAAAATAATATATATGAAAGTGTTTCCTTCAATTTTAAATTTTGAAATGGAAGTCGGCAATTTTCCAAAATCAATTGTTATGTAGATGGCAAATCTTGCTCAAATTATATATGGGAAGTGTTTTATTTTTTTCCCTACTCAGCCGAGAGTTACTTTTGAATGAAGATTACCATATTTATCTTTGTCCAAACAATGTAAGTTATTTACTAAATTGCCATTGGTTTGTATGTGAAAGGTGGAGAAATTTGCACCGTTGGATTTGTTTGTATAGGTAGATAAAATTTGTGTCAGGGAAAAATCTGAACCGTTGAGAAGGAATATTCCTAAAGATACCCGTCCTGTTTTATAATATAGATTACATAACATAAAAGAATCGGAAAAGAAACAAACTACTAAAACTCAACTAAGGTTACCCATAATTTTTACGAAAAAACTACGATTTACTTCCTATATTTTATGTACATTTACACTATATCCCATTATTAAGATAAAATACTAAAATTGGTGGAAAAAAAGTGTTAACAGTACTAACAATTTATTATATAAATACACACATATATATTATTTATATATAATAAATATCTCACGGTCCGGTTCAATTAATCCACGGTTTCGTAACGAAAATCCGTGGACCGAATCGCAAGTCACGGTTTTCAAAATTTTCAATTCGTGTCCGGACCATTAATCCACGGACAAAATCCAAAAGGTACGGATCGGTTCGCTCCGGACTGATTTCACGGTTCACAAGATTTTTTGAGCAGTCCTAGTAGATTATGTGAATTGGAGAAAGTTATGGTAAAAAATAAGTGTATAGTAGTATACATGGTTGATTTTGTGAATGGGAGAAACGTGGTTTAAATTTGCTGTAGATATCCATAATTTTGAAATAGTCAAATCAAATTCCTTTAAATAGGAACCACATTTATGTAAAAAATACTAATTAAATTCCCCTTAATGAGGAACAATAATTACATATATTAGCACATATTCCAAAAAAAAAGGGTACACAGGCATTTCATAAGCAAAATGTATGAAAACATAACCGTTCAATATGACAAGGATGAGAATTTATGTGCTAGGGCCAAATAACATTATTATTTAATTAGTACAAGAAAAATAGGATGTTATTGGAATCGTAGATCATTGAGAAAATGGAATTTAGAAGCTCTGGTCTGGTCTTTCGTGTTATTAGACGGTCAAGGTCTTTTAGTTGAGTAATTATTCAGTGCCCCTAGAGCATTACGTGACGGTGCCACAAGTCCATTGAAATTTTTTTACCTTGTTTGGATCAAAATTAGAAAATTATTTTTAGAACCATGGCTCTCAGAATTACATATTTTGTTCTTTTGGAAAATAAGGAAGAGAGGTGGAATATGCTGGCACCAAAAATAAAGAAGTTTTGGTCCGCTATGGTAGGATTTGATGATATCAAACAAATTTTGTCGAATTTCCTAATGGCTACATCACGATAATGAAGTAATTTATTATGACACCGGTGCATTTGTAATTTTCCAAACGTAAGGGAACAATCAGTAAATTCTAGAAACCATGGGGATGGTTTCGGTAATTTGATGGATGAGATTTGTTTGTAAACTGGCCCATAACCGCAGTTAAACCCAGAAGGGCCAGAACCGCCGCGCACCTCCTCTCTGTCCTCTTTCTAACCGACGGATCTCTCTCTCTCTCTCTCGCGTTGGTCTTTCAATCATTCGTCTCAGTTTCTGAATACTCAACAATCAAGTTCCGCACACAGACATCGATTCCAGCCTGAAGGTTTGAAATACCTAGGGTTTCTGTTTTTATGTACACAATTGAGGATATTTTCAGAAAACTGAAGGAATTGTTCTACTTATCGGTGTTATGGTTGGTTACGTACTTGTAATTTCATTTGTTTTTGCTGCAAAATTAGGTATTTGGCTTGATTGTGCGGTTTTTGTACCCCTTCTACCTTGTACTTTTTCCTTACAATTTTTGTTTGACCTCAAGTATATATGTTCATTTGATGTGCATCTTTTTAGATGGACTCTGAGGCAAGCCAAGTTTCTGCAGTGAGCCAAGTTCCAACCGGGTCTGCCCAACCGGCTGCGGCAACTTCTGGTAAGATAGCTTCTATTATCTATGGGAAGATTGTTAGGTTAGAGCCTAGAGTCCTAGCCTACACAACAAGGGACTAATAACAATAACAATAAGACAGCGTTTTTAGCCTTGTTTTCAGCATCAGAAAGGTGAGCAGATCAGTGGTGGAGTGTGGGCAGCTTGTGATTATTGTTTGTACTTGGTGCTTAATAGAGTTGATAACAGGTTTTTTTTCTTTCTTGCAGATGAACTGAAAAGCCATGAATTTAATTTCGCAGCGACTTCTAGACTTCAGGCAAAGCCTGAAAGAACAACTGAGCATGGTACATTGTGATTTCTTTGGAGTTGGTTAGAATTGTTTTGTACACTGATATTTACAACTTCTAAACCTTTGCAGCAAGGGCAGTGCATCAACTAAAGTCTCCAGATAGTAAAGAAGCTGGTTTGTTTCAAAATTTTACAAACCTTTTTCTGTTGACATCCCTGTTTTCGGGTCTTCTTTTTTTATTTCCTTTTTTTTTCTTCTTGCTTTGTTCTGAATCAGCAGTTATTTATGTGATGAAATCTCATTTCTTTTTCTGTACGGTTGCGCAGGAATGAGAAGGCCTTTTGTAACAAGGGGGAATAGCAAGGACAAACCTCTGTCTAAATTAGAAAGAAAGGTACTACAAGAACTAGATTCAGCAAAAAATGTCAAATCCACGAAAGCTATTCTCTTGGCAACCCCAGAGTCACTTAGCCAGGTCGTTCCATGCAATGATTGTATTTGTTTTAAGTGGACCCTGATTTAAAACCATATGAATTCTCAATTATAAAGCTCAAGGACTTGGGTTTGGAATTTGCAGCCGTAAAGCAAAGCCTATAATGAATGGCCAAGAACCTGTAGGAATAGGGTCACCTACACAACATAATTGAATGTTGATATCTTTCTACCGATAAGAGCTAGACTTATATGGGCCTCTTGAGACGAAAACACGGTGCAGCTACCGTGTCTCGGGGGCTTAGTTGAACGCAGATGTATTGGAAGTGAGGTGTGTATCAAGCCGAGAAACCTGGTCAACCACTCCCCTATAATGCTAATTGCTAGTGCATCTCGGCCCGACGCCCAGCCCAGCTGTAGCGGCCTTGCCTAATACAAGAAGTGCATAAATGTGCCGCCTTTGGAATCAATAAGAAAACAAGAGACTAGTTTCAGATCAACGAAGAAACCAAAATGTTATGGACCTATGATCCTATCGTTAGGCTCATTGGGAGAATCTTAATCATGAAAACCCCCTTTCACCCTGTGATGAGTAAGCTCCGTAAGCCTGCTCTTTTGGCTGCCCCTGGAAAGTCAATGGTGCTATGTCATTTCCCCTGGAAGCACTACGCATGGTGTAGACCTGATTTGGGTTGAACCCATCAACCCATCCCCGTTGATTTCCCTTCTCAGCTTGCAAATATATGAACTGCTTATATAGGCAAAGACAAAGCTCTGCCTAGATTAAAAAGAAAGGTACTACCAGGACTGGAATATGCAAAATATGTCAATTGTTGACCACTTAACATAAACGTTGAATACAACCTGGGCAGCGTTATCGAGAACTATTCCCTAGGGAACGCACAGTCACTTAGCTTGGTCATTTCATGCAATGATCTTTTACATTTTTTTTATTCCCTCTTTTCGTGTGATTTTCAATGAGTGATCTTCTCTTGGCCTAGGGCCAAATGTTTTAGCACACGAATGAGTTCACCTGTTGCCATCGCCCCTACATCCCAACTTGGGCCCCGTTCAAACGTCATGAAAGGATTGGAAAGTTAATTTTCCTGCATAAGTTAAGAGTGTTCAGTTACCATGGCAATGAGGGGACACAGGACAAAGGGGTTTTCCGATAGGACTCACTTTTCTGTAAAACAAATCTTGCAAAAGATATGGAGTGTAGCGTCGCGCAAAAGTTCTCTCCTCCATTCCGACTCACTTTGCTGTAAATGTAGGCATCATAATCAATGTGTATGTTGGTATGTACTTAGATAAATTGATGTAGGGTTGCCAAAAGCAAGGATCTTTGTATATACTCTATCATTTTTGAAAAGGGGTCATATACGCTATCATTTTGTAGACATTTCTTAGGTTAGTTTTGTATTCCAGTTTTATTTGTATGGACTAAGTAATTAATCACTCAGTGTGGAGTTCTTGTTTGGATCCGCTGGATGGAGGCTCGGCTTCAGGCTCCCTGCATTGCTCACTCTCTGCAAGACCTGCAACAAGTCACTCGGAGTCACTAGGACCGGTGGCAGCCTAGTGACCCTCCAATGATAAAGTCAGTTTCCGGCCAAGGAAGCTAGGGTTTAGAGTAGGGAGAAGAACATACCTCATTTAGGGTTTCACCCTTCCCTTTTACGGGTGGCCTTGCCTTACTTGGGGACCAAGTAAGGCGTGTGGAGGGCAAGCTCTGGTAGCCACCTCGGGTGACATACATATGACTCACCGGATAAGTAAAGCTGGCCCCAATGATGACTTCACGTGCCATAACTGCTTTGGCCTACATCATGGTGATGTACATGGCCGAGTGGTTAGGTACGTAGACAGAAGTCTCCTTCGGTGAAGACTCGTTCAGAACGACGGCTAGAAGGGCTCGGTACCTGAGCGATGACATTAATACACCAAGCCGTCCTCGTCCCTTAATGATGTTTTCCTTTGGATGACCTGTCCCCGAGCCCTGGATCCCCTCGAGTATGGTGTTGGGATATTGTTGGGAGAGCGTGGCTTGGGGAAGGTCCAAGTCGCTTAGCTCGGGCCACTACAGTTGGGATTTGTGTTTATTTTATCTTGTCATTTCTTAGCTTATTTAGTGCTACGCAGTGATTCATCAGTCTACTCCACATCTCGTTCATTGTTGATTGTAGACTTGCATGACGGTTATGACGATAACAATTCGTGGTGAAAAAAAATACAACCATATAAAAATTTATGTTTTATTTTTAAATTTCTATTTTCCCTTTCCTCCTAAGGCTTTACGTTAAAAGGAAAATTTGGTATACATTGATTTTAAAAATGTGGTGGCAATTACTTAGCTCCCTGAATTAATTGTCCATAGTTATTGTTAGGATCGACACACATACACACGATCTACGAGTATAAACAGTAAAGAATAAACACAGAGATATACGTGGTTCCCCAAAACCGGGTACGTCCACGGGAGCGAGAGCGGCTGCTGTTCTCTATTATCACAGTAATGAATTAGGGTTTACAACATAGAGTATTTATACCGACTCTATTCTAACCCTAATCTAGTATTTGGTCTGTATCCCAAAAATACCCCTGTACGTACCGTACCGTACCACGTTGCCCCCCGCACCCCCCAATTACGGATCCATGAGCCACAATTCTAACAATCTCCACCTTGGCGAATTTATTCTCACCCATTCAGAAGATAATCATCACCATCCAGTAAGTTGGGGGATGCCTCCCTTTTCCTAGCACCGGGAGACATTAACCAAGTCCAAGCAATGCTCGAACTTGTTTGCAGTAACCGTCTTTGTCAACATATCAGCTACATTCTCAGAAGTGTGCACCTTTTCCAGTATCAAATCACCTGCATCAATCAACTCTCTCACCTTGGAAACCTCACGTCGATATGCTTGGTTCGAGCATGATATACTTGATGCTTTGCCAAATAAATGGCACTTGGACTGTCACAATGCAACTGAACTCCACCTTGATCTATGCCAAGCTCCTTAACAAACCCTTTCAACCACAATGCTACCTTAGCCGCCTCAGTCACCGCCATATACTCAGACTCAGTAGTAGATAAAGCCACTAGAGGTTGTACCATGGATCTCCAACAAATAGGCCCACCCACAAGTGTAAACACATAACCAATTGTCGACCTTCTGTCATCCAAACCCCCAGCATAATCCGCATCCACATACCCAACAACTGAAACCTGACCTTGTTGCCTACCAAACATAATCCTGCGATCCGAAGTACCTCTCAAGTATCTGAACATCCACTTGACTGCCTTCCAATGCTCTCTGCCTGGTTTGGCCATGTACTTACTGACTGTGTTAACTGCATGTGCCAAATCGGGTCTTGTACAAACCATAGCATACATTAAGCAACCCACTGCACTTGCATAAGGCACCTTTGACATATCCTTAATTTCTTCATCTGACGTCGGACACTGAGCTGAAGATAATCTGAAATGACTAGCTAATGGAGTGCTGACCGGTTTGGCATTATTCATACTAAACCTCTCCAACACTTTTACCACATAAGTCTTTTGAGATAACCACAACTTACCAGCTGACCTATCTCTGCGAATCTCCATCCCAAGTATCTTCCTAGCTGCTCCCAAATCCTTCATGTCAAACTCTTTACCCAACAAAGACTTCAACCTGTTAACCTCAACCATACTCCTTGCAGCAATCAGCATATCATCCATATAAAGAAGCAAGAAAATATAGGAGCCATCATCAAGACTCTTAACATAAATACAACAATCATACTCACAGCGTGTGTACCCAATCCGTATCATAAAATAGTCAAACCTCTTGTTCCATTGTCTTGGAGACTGTTTCAGCCCATAAAGGGACTTCTTCAACTTACAAACAAGATGCTCAGTCTCTAGTTGCATGAACCCCTCAGGCTGCTCCATGTATATGACTTCCTCCAAATCACCATGGAGGAATGCCGTTTTCACATCCATCTGCTCTAACTCCAGATCATAGCTAGCCACCAATGCCAAGATAATCCTGATTGACGTATGCCTCACCACCGGAGAAAAGACTTCATCAAAATCAATTCCCTTCTTCTGTGAGTACCCCTTTGTCACTAACCGAGCCTTGAACTTTTCCCTCTCCTTTTCTGTTGCTGCCTCTTTTCGTTTGTATACCCACTTACAACCCATTGGCTTCTTTCCCTTGGGCAGTTCTTTCAACTCCCAAGTCTTATTCTTATGCAAAGACTCCATTTCCTCCACCATGGCTTCCATCTATCTGTCCCTTTCAGAACTTGTGATAGCATCCTGAAAAGTAGATGGATCCCCACTAGTAGTAGTCAATGCATAAGAAACCAAGTCTTCAAACCCATACCTCACCGGTGGCTTGATAGTCCGCTTGGTTCTCCCAGCGGCCAAGTTTTGCTGCTGCTCCTGTTGCTGCTGTTGATCAAACTATTCATCTGGCTTTGTATCACCTCTCTCAAAACTTTCCAGCTCAATCTGTATGCCCTGCTGTCTGCTGCTCACTTCCTCTGACTCAGAATTTTGAACCTTCTGATGTGCCTTGATCATAGAGTCCTCATCAAATACCACGTCCCTACTGATCACCACCTTCTTTGTCTCTGAATCCCAAAGCTTGTACCCTTTGACTCCTTTCTCATAACCAAGAAAGATACACTGTCTAGACTTCACATCAAGCTTTGACCTCTCATCACTGGGAACATGAACATAAGCCGGACACCCAAAAATTCTCAACCCTAAGTAGTCAATCTCTTTCTCTGTCCATATCTCCTCAGCAACCTTTCCATCCAAAGCAGCACTCGGTGACCTATTTATAACAAAGCATGCCATACTCACTGCTTCTGCCCAAAAAACCTTCGGAAGTCCCGCATTCAATCTCAAACACCTTGCCCTTTCTGCAATGGTTCTGTTCATCCTTTCTGCCACCCCATTTTGCTGAGGTGTCTTTCGAACTGTAAAGTGTCGCTGAATCCCCTGTTCCTCACAAAACTTCAGAAAAGGCCCATTCTTGAATTCCTTCCCATTATCTGTCCTGAGGCACTTAATCTTTTTCCCTGTCTGGTTTTCCACTTCAGCTTTCCACATTCTGAACTTAGCAAAGACTTCAGACTTGTGTTTCATGAAGTACACCCAAACTTTCCTCGAAAAATCATCGATAAAGGACAAGAAATACAGAGATCCTCCTTTCGAAGCTACCCTCACTGGCCCCCAAACATCTGAATGAACGTAGTCAAGAATTCCCTTCGCTCTGTGAGTTGCATTCCTAAACTGCACCTTACACTGTTTCCCCAGAACACAAAACTTGCAGAAATCCAGTTTACACGATTTAACCTCTTTCAGCAAATTCCTCTTATGCAGCTCTAACATCCCACGGTCTCCCATATGACTTAACCGCATATGCCAAAGCATAGTATCATCAATGTCATCTGTTGTAGTGGCAGCAGCTCCACCTACAACTGTACTTCCTACCAACTTGTAAATATTACCAGGAACCTTACAAGCCTTCATCATCACCATAGCACCCTTCGTTACCTTCATGACTCCACCCTCTGTTTTATACCCACAGCCATTGGAGTCTAAAGTTCCCAACGAAATTAAATTCTTTCTCAAATCTGGAACATGTCTAACATCCCCTAAAGTTCTCACAACACCATCATACATTCTGATTTTAATTGTGCCTATTCCTATTACTTTACACGATGCATCGTTACCCATAAGAACATTACCACAATCCACTGACCTGTACGTGTTGAACCATTCCTTGATAGGAGATATGTGAAAAGAACATGCTGAATCCAAAATCCACGAACCTGCCATGTGATCCGAACTTGCTGAGACCGAAAGCATATCACCATCATCTGACTCCTGCTCCACAACGTTTGCAGAAGTTGATCCATCTTTCTTCTCCCCTGCCTTTCCCTTTTTTCTTCCAGTCAGTTCCCTTTCCCTTCTGCGAACAGTCTTTCTTCATGTGCCCCGGTTCATGACACCTGTAACACTTGAACTCAAACGTGCCCTCTGACCTGTTCTTTGACTGAGACCTCCCACGCCCCGAAACTGATTTACCCCTTTCATTCTTCCTGCCTCGATCCCCGTACCCCTTAACCACCAGACCTTCACCCTGTAACGATTCTGTTTGTTGCTTGCGTTGATTATACGCTAGAAGGGCTGCAGTGACTTCTTCCAGTTCTAGGGTTTCTTTCCCCCAAAGTAAGGTTGTAACTAGGGTTTCGAGAGAAATCGGTAGAGAACACAGTAACATCAGCGCTTGGTCTTCCTCCTCAAATTTTACGTCAATCCGTTGCAGGTCGCTCACAACCTGATTGAACGTGTTGATATGGTGAATCAGATCAGCACCCTCGGCCATCTTCAACCCAAACAGTTTCTGCTTCAGAAACAGTTTATTCGTCAACGAATTTGACATATACCTGCTCTCCAGTTTAGTCCAGACCCCAGCCGGCGATTCATCACCCAACACGTGATACATAACTTCGTCTGCAAGACAGACGAATCGTACTCACCGCCTTCATCTGGAGTTCTTCCCAATCGTCGTTCGACATGGCTTCTGGCTTTGCCTTCAACCCCTTGTACAATCCCTGCTGCACCAACAGATCCTTTACCCGTTGTTGCCATAATCCGAAATTCGAAGTTCCATCGAACTTCATCACATCGAACTTCGAAACAGACGAACTCGATGACATCGTTCTTCTGTGTGATCTAAACCAGCCTGAAGCTCTGATACCACTTGTTAGGATCGACACACATACACACGATCTACGAGTATAAACAGTAAAGAATAAACACAGAGATATACGTGGTTTCCCAAAACTGGGTACGTCCACGGGAGCGAGAGCGGCTGCTGTTCTTTATTATCACAGTAATGAATTAGAGTTTACAGCATAAAGTATTTATACCGACTCTATTCTAACCCTAATCTGGTATTTGGTCGGTATCCCAAAAATACCCCTGTACGTACCGTACCACGTTGCCCCCCGCACCCCCCAATTACGGATCCATGAGCCACAATTCTAACAGTTATAAAGAACTTTCTCATCGTTTTTTCCTTTTCTTGACAATTGAACACCAAATTTTGTTTTTATTGCAAAATTCTTTTGTTTAATGAACACTCGTAGGAAAGTAACTTTTATTTTCTTTTACTTTACTTCAATTCACTTTTCCTGGAATTAACTTTCTTGCCCAACATTCTTGACAACTCAAAAGAGCCTCGAGTGACGTGAGCATACTAGCATATACTACTCTTGGCCAGGACCTTCCTTAGCCTCATCCTCTTTGGTCTAATTCAAGAATGTTGGTGGGACACCACCTTCTTCCAAACGAGACTGAAACCCTAAAACTCAATGGCGTTGTGGCAGGACCCATCTCCGCTCGTCATTGTCTTCTTTATGTGGCTCTGCCCTTCCATTCAACAATCTGCTTCACTGCCAACTCAAAAATGGACACATGGCTAGATAGGCCATTGTTTTTCGTTAACACATTTTATAGGGAAGGTCGTTGGACCTAACAGCGAGGTTGGTTTTTTTTGGTTGCCAAGATCTGTCTCAATTAGCAGGAAGTATCTTAGTTGCAGGGATTGCCCAAATTGGTGACACTTCCGGATGAGAAACGCGATTCTGCGCTTCTTACTCAGAAACGTGATGGGAGCATGTTCCCTTGAGATGGGATCATACTCTAAAAAGAGATGGGAGCTTATGGTTTGTGGCGATCCGAACGAAGAAGAAGAAAGAGTGTGACAGAGCTGGACTAACAGAGAAGAAGAAGAAGAATGTGATCATCGGAAAAGATAGCTGTAGCAGTAGATCATCATCGGAGCAGGTCTCAGATGTGAGCAGCAGCTGCCATGATAGACTGAAAACAAAGAAAATAGATCTAGGGTTGAATGTTTGTTGGGCTTCTCTATTTAATAATGTAGTTGGATTGTTGAGCTTCTTGATTAAATAGAGAACTGATGGGGTTGTTGGCCCTACCCACTTATACAATTTGAGTGATTGATTGGAGTTGGGCCACATCTCCCTCTAAAACATTAAGGGACAAATCACACTTTTCAATTTTGTAATATAGGCTCCCGGCCCCGCTTCGTGCAACTAAGGGAAGTATGAATTCAAATCAGGGTAAAGTCCACTTTACTCCCTTATGGTTTGAGGCTTGTGTGGGTTTACTTTACTTCCCTAACTTCGCAACTTGACCATATAACCTCCTGATGGTTTTGGAGGGAGTAAAGTACAGTCACAATTTTGTTCAAATTAACTCGTACTTTTAAGAATAGGGATGCAGTTTTTTATGTATACAATTGAGGATATTTTTACCTACTTGTAATTTCATTTTTTTGCGGCTGTGGTTTTCCTACCCGTTCTACCTAATACTTCTTCTGTGCAATTTTTCTTTGACCGCAAGTATATATGTTCATTTGATGTGCATCTTTTTTAGATGGATTCTGATGCAAGCCAAGTTGCTGCAGTGAGCCGAGTTCCAACCGGGTTCGCCCGACCGGCTGCCACAAATTCTGGTAAGATACAATCTATTATTATTAGTTCCTTGTTGTGTAGGCTAGGACTCTGGCCAAGGATTGGGTTTATGTCGGTGACGGTGTATGAATGTTATACGAATTCACTATATAGATACTACAAGTACATGTGAGATGAAGTTTGCTCTGAACTTGAACTTAACGATTTGTGTATTTTTAGTCGTTTATTGGAGAAAAAAAGAACCGGTTTTTTTTAAAAATTATTTCAAACTATTAGGAAGGAAAAAGGATGTTGGGAAGAGTTGAACACAGGACCCCTACTAACTCTCTTGGACCTGGGTACCACGCATAGCCACAACCCCATGAGACACATGGTCATCTTGTACAGGTGGCCCTTGAGGTTGAGATGAGTTGAGCACAGGACCTCCTCTTTCTTTTTATTAATTTGACTTATCTCTTACCAACTAATCTACCATCTCCTGAATGGCTTATGCTTTGCACGCGGGTGCAAGCTTGTGCAATCGCTTTTGTAAAAGTTGCACTTTCCTATACACGAGTTGTATATACTTGAGTTTCGTTTGCAGGAAGGTCAATTTGCCAACCGGAACTTGAAGATAGAAAAAGAGGTGTGTTTCACATTTTGGAGACAAAACGGCCATTTTCTCTTTATTTTCAGGTAGTTATTTGATTGGTAAAATCTTATTATGTTGTACAGGACTTCGGAGGCTTTTCCAAACAAAGTTGAATATCAATGGAAAGTCTGACCCTAAATTAGGAAATAAGGTATTGTAAGACTCATGGTTTAGTTTTGTTTAAACATTGGAATCACAGAGATTGTGAATAGAGTTGGGTTATGGACTAACTACAATTTCTATGATATTCTGATTGAACAACAATCTCGCAAATCTATTTTTGGAAACGATCCTTTGAGAAAACTATTAGGGTATGTTTGGTTGGATGGAATCAAAGTTGGAATAGAATGGTCATTCCAATAACATACTTATTCCCCTGTTTGGTTCACCATTAAATGATGGAATAATCATTCCAAATGGAATCACTATTCACCGTAGTAAAGGAATTGCCATTCCACTATAAAAACAAAGGAATTGCCATTACATTTCTTTGTCGCACAAAAATTACTAGTGCCACTAAGTTTCACTATTGCCACCCCAAAAATTAATATTGCCACTCCTAAAATTTCTATTGCCACGCCAAAAAATTGATATTGCCACACCATTTCATTGCGGATGAGAATGGCTATTCCTAAGCACAACCAAACTTGGAAATGAGAATTGATATTCTAATCTCATTTCCTCCAATTTCATTCCAACCTCAATTCCATTCCGTTCCATCGAACCAAACATACCCTTATTGATGCACAAAAATGGGCGCTTACAATTCAAAATGTTCAATACATGTTCAAACTATAATGATTTATTGTGATGACCCAATTTCTTCAATGGTGTAAAAATATATTGCACTTCAAATGTTACAAATGTCTGAAAATCCTCAAAATATCAAAAATACTTATTTCCCCAAATACTGATTCCCAATTATCCAACTCAGCCACCACTAACTCTGTCCTGAACGTGCCACATAAATTACGTGGGAAGTATACAATACGAGGAATAATAGGTCAAAGCAAGTAAATTACCGTAATCAACAACGTAGTTGAATAATCCTCACATGTACACACCCGGCTTTTGACGGCATTAAGCTATATAACACATGACTTTGGGATCTCAATAAAAGCTCGTGAAATTTAATAATAGCATGTATTCAATGAAGATTGCAAAATGGAGATAATGAAGGAAATACTCCGGAGATTTAGGAAATGATTGTATACTTCTGGTACATCAAAATATGAACACGACCGTAGAATATGTGAATTCTATCTCCGAGATGACCTAGAATTGTATGGTGTTCAGACAGAAGCTCACTGAAGATCTAGGACCTCAAAGTATAACAATCCTCCAATAACAGGAGAATTCCCAGGACCAAATGGCCTATCTGTGACTTGCTCTACGTGCATGAAAATATATACACCAAAACCAACTCACCCTCATTAATAATGGTGACCAACCTTATCTCTTCACGACATTTTCTTTTTCATTCATTAAATCAGTAGCCAACCCTCTTTTACTATCTTGTCTGCTCTCTAATTGAAATGGAACCCATGACTCTCTTATCCTCATCCGAAAATACCACATGCATGCATTTGACCCACCATTGTGATCACCTGGAAAATTGGTTGTTGAAGAACAACTACAGCCAACAGTTTCAAGGGATAAAGTTATACATTAAGACATTAATCATCCTCTTTTTTTTCTTTTGAAACATTATAAAATAACCCTATTTTGTAAACTAAAAATTTGCGTTGTTACATTTATAATGCCTTTTTCCAAATCAAAATGTAAAGAGATCAATTTGAAATATGTCACTAGATTATTTATGTTTAAACACATCTTACAATTCACAGACAATACATGCTGCGGTATTGCGTTCAACCATACATAGTACCACGCCTACAATACATGACTACGTAACTAATTCATTTAGTTGATTCGCGTTAATTAGTTTTACTTATGAGCATTGATGATGTTTGGAAGTTTATATTGTATAGAGGTTGGTTAATAGTGTTGTTTTGTCTTTGTCTATCTTCCCACAAATCTCTTCTCTGTTCTTGTTAAATATCTTGTGTAATTGATTAGTGGCTAATTACTTCGGATAGTTACATTTTTGGTATGATGGGAAATCAGTTGATAGTTTAAAATTTGTGGATTGCATGTTGAATTTTCAATGTTGTATGAAGACACCATAGAGAATGCACCCTAAAATTATTAGGATCCTGAAATTATTTGGGGGTAAATTTTGATGTGGGGTATGATATTATATTTGAATTTTGAGGAGGATGAAATACTTTGACGACCCTTCTTACAACCGTAAGCATGACGTGCTGGAATTCACTAATGCAATCTAAAATGTCTTTCTGCAGAAGTGATTACGAGTCCTCAGATAAGAGTTCAAGTTAGGGTTTTGGTGTTTCTCACTTCCTATATGCATCTGGGGAGTCTATGTCTTTAGGAAGAAATATGTGTTTAGAACACGAATCACGTATCTCATACAAGTAATTTGTGGCGAGAATCAATCCGCTCGATTCTCGAATGTTTAAAGACTACCACGAGCGCTGCCCTCTCTTGATATGCATTTTGCATAAATCTACTTAACACTCTCAATCCTCTTTGCATCGTGACGGGTATTGGCTAGTGGTGACTTTCACTACATTTTTGTTGATACTTGTAGGATCCTCAAGCAATTAAGCACCCATTTGGTCGGCTTATCTAGTTTTAGGGCCTTAGTCCATTTTCGAAACAAGATTTAGCTCAAATATACATGGGATGGCAGACTGCATTGATCAAAGTACAAATTGGTGGAGATCAAGGTGTTGCTTTTACAAAGTTTGATCCAACATTTGCAAAAGTTTTGTAGTCTTTGATTTCTACTCCTCACAAATCCTTGACCATTGCTACCAAAGAACGTGCCTGCTGTTTTCACACATTGAAAGAGTGCATTTTGAAGTTTGGTTACAAAATCTGTTACATATAAACAAGACCTGCAAGTAGCAACCAGTTATATAGGTTTGAGCCAAGTCTATGGACACCATGACCTCCAACTTAGTCAAGCTTATTGTAATAGTTTGTGAGAATGTGTTATGACCCCATGTTAGAAAATATGTTTATACTCTTTGTTACTGACTTACTGTGATGTTAAAACTTAAAGTATATCCCCTTTTTTGAAAAAATCTCCATGATTCATAGACCTAAATTTAAAATGAAAAGTATGGGCTAATGCCCATACGCCTAGGCATTTGGAGTCCATGGGTGAGTTTTGTCATATTGAGGACTACATCCACAAGATTTATGTAGAAACAACGGGACAATCCTACGACATTATACAACAAGACCTCACAAGAATGCGGCTGATGTCAACAAAAGAAGCCCACAATGGTTGCACTGACGAACCATTTTAACTTGATGTTTCAGGCTATAAAGAAGGCAAAAATCAATGTGACAGGGGCCGAGTGTACCTCCCGTTTAGGGGACAGGATACGGCAGAGGTGCATTTGACACACCTACTCATGCACAACATCATTGTGGTAAAGGTCGTAATGCCAGAGGAATTATTACCGCAGGGCATAGAGGGGGATTTCATAAGCGTCTCTACCATAAAATTGATTTTCGCCCGAACGAAAAAACCATATATGGTAAAATCATAACCAGAGGATATGACCCTAATCGAAATGCATCTATTTGTCTCATACACTATGGTGGTATAATGGTCAAGGCATGGCAAGCACTATGTCCTTAAGACATGTCCCAGCAACAGTGCTTATGGAATCTCTAGATGTCTAAATCCATAGATAGAATGATAGGCATCCCACTGAAGAAGCACTACAATCGGTGGGCTTTGCTAACCAACTCATGTTTTCGTACTTTCTCTTATGGAAAGACTAACTCAAAAGATGATGAAAAATTAGTCCTAAACTTCATCACCAAACTAGCCCTCAAATTGAATTAGGGACACCATGTATATGGAGTTTGTAAATCTTCTGAAGAGTCACGAAAGGAAATGACACAATGATTCATGTGTATGTTTCTACTGAACAAACACAACTTTACAATGCTGCCTAATCCTAAAGACTTATGAAACTCTATGATTGTCATTCACTCTTAATGGTTTATCGCACCCTCTTTTCCAACATCCCCCGCATGAATGAAAATTGACGGGATAAAAAATGCAAAAACAATGCAGATGACAGAGAGTACAAGTGGAATTTTCTCTTGCATAGGACCTAGCTTGTGGCCTTGAACCTTTCCTTGTGAAAGACTGTCGCATTACTAGCTAATCAGTGGGTATGATGCTTGACTTGCTTAGCCATATTGTAAACCAATCAATAGAACCCGCACAGAATCTTACGGTTGTGTTCGTTTTGCCCCTGAAAACCTACCTAGTTTCAGAAAATGTTGTGACAATTCAGTCTTTATTTTCTCATTGAGTCAGGTTCACTTCATACTCACATAGGGGGTTCTAATTTGGAGTATCCTGCTATACTGCACTTGGTTTTCCAAGTTTTAAGAATTATTAAAAGCACAGCTGACCCTTAATGCTCCAGGGATCGCTAATACCATAGAAGTGAGTTGGAGGGTTTATTTTCTCAGTGCTTCTTCTAATTCATCCACAACTTAGTTGTCCCATTTTAACCTAGATCTTGGGATCCCCATTCAAGTTTCAACTAGGTTTGGTTACTGCTGTATCAAGTTCTAAGTCATAGGCTTACATCTGTCCCCTCAATAATGCATTTAATCTCTAGTGAAAATGCCTTTGGTAATGAATCTGGATTTTGTCTTTGTCCTTGTGAATGAATTATATCAACTCCAATTGAGAACCAGTATTGTATGACATTGTTTATGATGATTGTAGACTCATACTATTCTGTGCTGTTTCGATCTGTAATTCCCAATCATAATGAATACCAATCAGAGAATAGTGAATGCGGATTTTGACACAGATTAAAATACAATTATGAGTACTCGTTAGCCAACACCTCTTCCCCCACAATTATGTGACTTGTGTATCGTATAATCACCACAGTTTGACATGATTTTTACTTTCAGACACGGCATCTTCAAAACTACTGACTCGTGCTTGTTTTTGAAATTAAATAAAAGATATTTGTAACAACTTAATATGTGTCTCCATCTCTTTTGTTAAAGGCATAGAAACTGTAGATATATCTCCACAAGAAAATGCCACCACATTGAGTAACTATTTACTCTTTCTTCATGGTTTCATGCTTTGTGCAGTAGATGACTATGTATCCTTCAAATAATTGGATACCCACTATGGCATGTAACCAAATTTTATTAAATTTTGAAATTAACTGGTGGGGCATAGATGTCCTAAAACAACTAAATGCTTAAGGCTTTATTGAATGCTACTATTTCAATATCTTCCATACAAATTTCAAGTCCGACACATCAAATTTATTTGTGCCTCTTTAATTTCTGGATAAAGGAAATGAGTAACCATTAGGCTCCTTGAACTTGAATTGAAAACAAATGCATATGCATTCTAATACGGGAATTAACCATTTGATTAAGCCCAAACCAGCACTGAGTTCCATACAAAAACATAGTAAAGCAGCCACTAGGTCTGATCTTACGCAAAGTAGAACAAATGAATTGATCTAGGCCAAACCTGTCACCATAGAGACACAATCAACTTAGTCGATGGCTTTTATGTCCTCAGATCACGCGGCACACCATAATGCTTTTTGACAGAGACCATAAAGATTTAACACATGCTAGACGTATTTACAATTAACGTTTGATTTACGGGTATGTATGGTTCTTTTGATTCTTGGTTTGTAGGGGCTGAAATTGTTTTGCAAGTTGGGAACTTTCCTGTTTTTAGCCTATTGATGCAGTGCTTGCGTCAACTTTTTCTGTATTGTTACAGGTTAACATGGATTTGGATGAAAACAGTCGCCCAGGTATGTCTCTCTATTTATGGATTGGATACCTGTTTATATATGGATTTTATGACCCTCAGCACTAGGGAACTGTAGCGGATTCATTGCTCTGAAGGAATAGGAGATGTAGGGGTTAATGCTACCGTTTGTTTACGATGCTTCTTGGAGACTTTTTGGAGATGCCCTTGCAAGTTGGATTTAATAGCAATAGTAGTTTGTAGAAGAAATAATTGTCAGTTACCAGAATATAAATTTACTGTTTCTTTCGTTATTCCAGTGATGAACCATGATTTGGACACTTTAGGTTAGTGTTTTGTTTGTGGGTTGGGTTAGGAGTAGATGGTTGTTAGGAATAAAACTCTGCTGATTTAATCCTGCCTGTTGATAATGCTTGTTTTGAACCATCTTCATGCAGGAAAGGTGAAGAAGAGCAAAACCAAGATGGACACGACTAAAGATGACGAACGAGTTCCCCTTCCAAGAGCAAAGGTGGTGTAAGATAATTAGATTCTCTAGTCCTTACTTCCTACCGCTTCCTGTTGAATTTTTCAGTTGATTCATTTTGATGAGGTATGGGTGTTTTGCATGTATCAAATATGAATTGTGAAAACTGTTGTTTGGCCTACTTAATTGACCTGAAATTTCCAATGCACAGATTCCAACCTCCTAAGTCCTAACTGATCCAAATTATATTTCCTATGTTTGAATGATTGGATATGAGTTGATATTTGAATCATATGTAACGGCTTCCCTTAATGCAGCTGCACATGGTTTACTTGACTGGTGACCCAATAGAGGACGATGAAGCTGCCTCAGCTTATCACAAGAATTTCCTGGAAAACGTTTTTGGCAGGTGTGAAATGCTTCACCTTTTATGAGGATGCCGTTGTCCTCTATTATGTTTATTGAACTTACCTCTTTGATGGGATGTTTTCAGTCGTGCTTCTGAAATATTCATCGCTTATAGCTGCACCGGGCGTGTCAATTCATTTATTGTCTGGCTTACAGACGAGGAGGTGGCCATACTGTCTGGTTGCTCTCTCTCTCTCTCTCTCTCTCTCTCTCTCTCTCTCTCTCTCTCTCTCTCTCTCTCTCTCTCTCTGTGTGGGCGCGCGCACGCGCGTTTGTGTTTGCATGTGCTGAGCAAGTTGCTTTGTTTTCAGGGCGCGAGGAAGTAATTGATGTTGAACGTAACCGCCGCAAGCTTTATTATGTCAATTAGATACTTGTGAAGCTGGAATGTTTGTATGAATCATCACTCTGATACGTAGGGAGTTGTAATAATTATATCTAATTATGTTCAATGTTTTGGATGCTAAAAATGTTTTCCTGGATGATATAGTAATGATGCTATGATTTCTTCTGTTATTTTGTATTGTCACATTTCTTTCGTTCTTTTAGGCAATGCTAAAAACACATTTTTAAAACACTACTCTTGACACAATTATGTCCGGAATTATTAGATGCACATGGATTCAAATAGTTGAGTGTTAAAAGATGTGTTTATAGATTTTTTGTTTTTTCATTTTCAACTCTTCTTACTTGTTTGGAGGGTAAAAATGTTTTCCTTGAAGAATAGTGAATGAATAAAAAACAAATGGTGCTTTTTTTGGGAGAATGGTTTAAGCATAATCTCATCCCTTAGACATCCACCGTTAATTTTTTAACACGTGCACTTTATTAATGTGTAATTTCACAATTGTAGGTCTCGCAAGCGCCACTCCTTCGTCCTGCCTTGAAAACGTGCAAAGTAACTTGGTCGGTTGGCAAATTGAATTCAGAACCCACAAAAAAATTCGAACTTACCTATTAAAAAATGGAAAAATGATGGCCCAAGACGTTTGTTTGGTAGATATTAATTATCAAAACACGTTATTGGCCGTCATTTTCTCTTAAAAAACAGATCCAATCCAACCCATTTATTAGTTAGATTAGGATGGATCCAAACTCATCTAATCCATTTATTATTAGGTATTGATTGGGCTTTAATTGGATCAACTTAAATGTCCAATGGGTTATGAACATTACCAAAAATAAATATAGAAATGCTACGGCTACACCTCCCACCATCCACGCCATTTCCGGTGACCAACGCCGGCGACCAACACTGACGACCACAACCGACGCCTGGAAACATCACCGAAATCATAGTAAAAGTAAACTAAAAAGAGGAAATTTCTGAAAGCAAAGCAACAAAAGAGACAGCCAATGAGATAAATCTCTGAATCTCTGGTGGAGAATGTGTATCTTTCTTGTTCAATTCGTTTGAAATGCACTTAAATAAATTTTAAACAAAAATTCATTAGTTAGATTTTTGGCTGACAATCCCAATAATTAAGCCGTTGAATTCTAAAACCCGATATTGATGACTTGACTTCGACATTGTGAGGTCATTAGAACAGATAAGGTTCAGGTTGAGAGACAAATTCTGAAGAAATTCATAATCCAAGCAATGCATCACAGCAATTATCAAGAAGTTGAGAGGGAGATGAACAAGATAGAGAGAGAACGTAATCCCCATTTTCTGATTTCCTTTTTCGTTGTTATTGCTTACAAACTAAGCACTTCTGTTATATACCTCAGAAGAGCTTGAACCGACTTTGACTTTTCTAATCCAACTTACAGCTGGCAGTTAACCACTAACAACATTACACCACTAACAACAACTAATTGCACAATTGCCTTTAATGACTTTTACTTACACACCCCTGCAAACTGATGGGGGTATTAACCACCATGAGTTTGGACTTCAAATACTGAAAACGAGCAACAGACACAGGCTTGGTAAAAATATTTGCTATTTGATCCAAGGTCCCAACATGATGCACCAAAAGCTGTGTTGTTATAACCTTTTCTCGAACAAAATGATAGTCGACTTCCATATGTTTTGCCCAGGCATGAAAAATAGGATTGGAAGCAAGAGCAATTGCAGACAAGTTGTCACACCAGACAACATGAGGAAGAGTAAGAGACACAGATAAATCAAGAAGAAGTTGTTGTATCCAGGAAATATCAACAGCTGTATTGGCCAATGCCTTGTATTCTGCCTCTGTGGAAGACCTAACTACTGTTGACTGTTTCTTGGCACTCCAGGAAATCAAATTTGGCCCAAGAAACACACAAAATCCTGTTGTGGATCGTCTGTCCAGCTGATCTCCAGCCCAATCTGCATCTGTGAATGCAGTAACAGTCAAAGGACCAGGCACAAATTGCAACCCTTGATGCAAACTCCCTTCAATATATCTTAGAATCCGCTTAACAGCAACGAAATCACTCTGTTTGGGATTATGCATGTGCTGGCAAGCAAGATTAACAGCAAAAGAAAGCTCAAGCCTAGTTAATGTGCATGTGCTGGCAAGTAAGATTAACAGCAAAAGAAAGCTCAGGCCTAGTTAATGTAAGATATTGGAGAGAACCAACAATAGCTCTATACCAATGCTGATCTGAGAAAGGGATATCTGGTTCCAGAACTGTAGGTTTGGTTGAACAAGGAGATGGGCTTGGTCTACAGTCTAACATCCCTGCTTTGACTAACAAATCTGTTGCATACTTGGTTTGAGAAAGGAGAATCCCCTTGTCAGTGGTCAAGACTTCAATACCCAAGAAATAACTAAGAGAACCAAGATCTTTCACTACAAATTTGGAACTCAGGATTGTGATCAATTCTGTGATATAGACAGTGTTGCTTCCTGTGATTAGAATGTCATCTACATATACAAGAACCACTGTAATGCCGTGGTCATTCTTTTGAGTAAAGAGAGAAGCATCAGCCTTGCTATTAGTAAACCCCTGAGCAAGCAGAAAACTAGAAAACATGGCAAACCAGGCCTTGGGGCCTTGTCTCAAACCATATAAAGCTTTTTCAAGTTTACACACATAATGAGGACAAGCTGGATTTTTGTAACCCAATGGTTGTTTCATATATACTTCTTCTTCTAAAACTCCATGAAGAAAAGCATTGGTCACATCTAACTGTCTGATAGGCCATTGAAAATGAACAGCCAAGCTGAGCACAACTCTAACAGTAGGTTGTTTAATAACAGGACTAAATGTTTCAGAAAAATCTAACCCCTCAGTCTGTTGATTTCCATTAGCAACTAATCGGGCTTTATAACGAGCTACACTGCCATCAGAGTTTCTTTTTATCTTGTAAATCCACTGACAACCAATAATGTTGCCATGTGAAGGAGGAGCGACAAGTGTCCAAGTCCCTTGTTTAACCAAAGCCTGATATTCTTCAGCCATGGCCTGATGCCAAACTGAATGATGAACAGCTTCAGAGTAATGTTTAGGTTCAGTTTGAGGTAAAGAAGATTCAAGGAGTGGCAAAGAGTTTACAGCACCAACCGCTACCATACTCACAGGAATTTTGGGTTTAAAGATACCAAGCTTAGACCTGGTTGTCATAGAATGATGTGGTGGATGTTGAGTTGAAGAAGAAGGGGCTGAAACAGAAAGAGGAGATGACACAGGAGAACTAGAAGTGTTTTGGGAAAAAGACATTAAAGGAGAAGATTGTGAAGAAGATGTAGGAGACACGGGAGCAGGCATAGGTGAAGAGGGTACTGAAGAAGATGCAAAATCAGTACAAGTGTCCAAGGAAGGTGGAAGAGATACAGACACTGGAATGAAAATATCATCAAATACAATAAGAGGGACAGAAAACTTGGATAGAGTAGAAGAAGAACAAGACTGAGGAGAAGAAGAAGATACAAGAGCAGAGTAAGGAAAATCATGCTCAACAAATCTAACATGGCATGAAATATACACTTTATTAGAGCTAGGATCATAGCATCTATATCCCTTTGTATTGTCACAATAGTCAAGAAAGACACAAGGTGTGGATTTTGGACAAAGTTTATTGTTATTATAGGGTTTAAGCCAAGGATAGCAACAACACCCAAAAGTTTTAAGTGAATGATAGTTTGGAGAAGTTTTGTAGAGCTTAGTATAAGGAACTTGAAACTGAAGAGAAGAGTGAGGCAACCTGTTAACAAGATAGACTGCAGTAGTCAAGGCTTCAAGCCAAAAAATAGTTGGTAAACCAGCTTGAAGGAGAAGAGTAATACATGTTTCTATAAGATGTCTATGTTTTCTCTCAACTGTACCATTTTGTTCTGGTGTATGAGGGCAAGAAGTTTGATGCAACACTCCACTAGAAAGGAAAAGATTGAGAAGAAAATTGTTGATAAACTCTCCCCCATTATCACTTCTCACAGTTTGTATAGAAGTGTGAAAATGAAGTTGAACATAAGCCTTGAAATTAGCAATCACAAACTTAACCTCAGACTTGTAATGAAGAGGAAAAAGCCAACAATATCTAGTGTAATCATCATCCACAATAAGAAGATAAAATCTGAAACCTTTATGAGAAGGAACAGGAGAAGGGCCCCAAACATCCATATGAACAAGCTCAAAAGGAGCTTTAGTATGTGATTCAGACAAAGGAAAACCAAGTTTGTGACTTTTAGCCATCATACAAGATCTACAATTCACAGTGTGAGGCTTAGAAACAGGCAACCCATGTTGTTTTATTAATGCAGAAAATAAAGGAAGACTTGGATGACCAAGTTTGCAATGCCACAGCATAGCTAATGAAGAAGTGTTCACAAGGGCAGTAGAAGGAGACACACCAGGAGTAGAGACATCAGATGAGTGCTTAAAGGAGGTCAGAAGTGGATATAGGCCCTTGTTACATGGGCCCTGGTACAGAATTTGGAGTGTGTTCTTGTCCTGAATAATAAGACCAGAAGAGTCAAAGATGAGCAGACAATGATTATCTTTAGCAAAATTATAGACAGACAACAGATTGTGTGTGATGTGAGGAGAATGTAACACATGTGATAACTGAAAAGTAGCAGAAGGGGTTGGGAGTAAACCTTTGCCAGTGTGAGTCACAGGTAACATTGAACCATTTCCAACCAAGATACCATTTCCAGAATGTGCTGGCTGTGGTTGATTGAGATACTGCATATTGTTGGTTATATGGTTGGTAGCTCCACTATCAAAATACCAAGGATGAGAAGCCTGAGAAAAATGTGAAGAGCTAGCACTGAGTGCAGTATTAAGGTCCCCATTAGTACCCTGACTTAACTGTCCCAGTTGAGGAGAAAAACCAGGATAACCAAATGATGAACCTGATGTTCCTGACATCATATAAGGAGCATTGTATGCTTCAGTAAACCCAGGGACTCCAGTATAGTTAGCAGTTGTTGCAGTTGGTGTTGGACTCATGTAAGGTAAGGTATGAGCCTCAGTAAACCCTGCAAATGATGGTTGAGATGTAGAAGGAGAAACCATGGAAGGGTTGTGCATTGACTGGCTAGGTACAGAAGACATAGGCACAGGAATTCCAGGTCTAAACATGGGCATTCCAGTGGGATAACCAGGATACATCCATGGAGGAGGAGCAGAACTTCTCCACTGATCAAAAGGAAACTGTGACTGGCCTTTATAATAACAGAAGTTGGTTGAATGATTCAATCGTCCACATATATCACAGGGCATTCTTAGTCCTCTGCCTCTACCTCTAAAGAAAGGCCTAAAACTCTGTGGGGAATAATAGGAGGAAGGAAAAGATTGAAATTGATTTGCAGATTGTAAACCAGGTGATGGATTAGAGAATTGAGAACTCTGAGGTAACTATATTGGGGACATGGAGGGCATAATGTGTAAGGCCTGGTATGACTGCATTGGTACCCCAATTTGGGATGATGCAGTGGGCATTTGAAACTGCATGTGTGGCGAGGCAGTAGTAGAGGTCAAGGTGTGCCCTGTAGAGGAGTCTTGAACAGATTTGTTGCCATGAGTGGCAACCAACACAGATGATATTTCAGTGTCTGATTCCTGTAATAACTGAAGATCCTCACCATTAAGCATATTGATCAATTCAGCAAAGGTGATTGTTCCCCCACTTGTTCGCACAGCAGTCTTAAAGCCATTGAAAACTTTTGGTAATCCTCTTAGTGTGTGGAAAATCAAGTCATCCTCATTTACTGGACTACCAGCAGCACCTAACTTCTGTGCATATTCCTTTATAGTGTCTATATACTTCTCCATGGTAGATGTTTTGGTTACGCTATACAAACGAGGCCTTAGTTCTTGTACATGACTATGAGACAAGGAATTATAGCGATTGGACAAGGACTCCCAAACAGCATGTTCATGCTGTAAACCAAGCACATAAGGCAAGGTAGCCTGAGAGATAGATGCAGTCAAACAAGACAGAAGTTGTGTATCAATCAATTTCCACAATGTAAAAGCCGGATGCACAGATTCTATGCCCTCTGTAGTCTGAATTTTTGGAGAAGGACAAGGAACAGTTCCCTCGAGATACTCGAGATAGCCATTGGCCATCATAAGGTTCTCAACTTGAATGCGCCACAACAGATAATTCGCACCATCAAGTTTAATATTGACTATAGAATGAAAATTAGACACGAGAAAAGCAAGAGATGTAGGCAATTGAACAGTAACAGTTGCCATTGAAGACAAAAACGAGCTAACAAAAGTTAGAGTTTTAAGCTAGGGTTTCAAACCAGCAGTGAAGACAATGAATTCGCAGAGGAATTCCAGGGGAAGACGAGACCGCAGGACCGAAAGACTTGCGTCTAGAAAGCTCTGATACCATGAAGAAATTCATAATCCAAGCAATGCATCACAGTAATTATCAAGAAGTTGAGAGAGAGATGAACAAGATAGAGAGAGAACGTAATCCCCATTTTCTGATTTCCTTTTTCGTTGTTATTGCTTACAAACTAAGCACTTCTGTTATATACCTCAGAAGAGCTTGAACCGACTTTGACTTTTCTAATCCAACTTACAGCTGGCAGTTAACCACTAACGACAACATTACACCACTAACAACAACTAATTGCACAATTGCCCTTTAATGACTTTTACTTACATCATCACCCATAATTACACCATCTACATGATTGAACTCAACTGACACAAGGCCCCTAGCTACTTAGCTGAGCCCGCTACTCCTAACCAAGCCCAAGAGGAAGAATCACGTACCCTTCAATTCACAAACTTCAAAATGGGATTGCAATCTGGTCGAAACCATGAATTCCATTGCTTGAATCCACTAATTGTTAGATAAAACTCCCACCAAACCAAAGCGGGCCTTGTGTTCCCATCAATTGAGGTCCGCTTTTATTAGTATTTCTGCTACAAATGAAGTATGGGAAAGCTCACAATAACATGGACATACTACAGCAATCTTACTCCACATGAAGGAAACTAAATATGCTCAGTGTACTCAAGCAGCAAACAAAGCTTTAACCCACCATGTCTTCTACTATATCTCAAGTACTCGAAGCCCACATACAAGTTAAGCTCAAAAAGGGGAAGTGGAAAACAGGACAAAATGGGGGCATTGAGAAAGCAAATGACGGACCATCATTCCTCTGTAATTTTTACTGACCAAAAAAGTCTTGGAACAACCGCCACGCATGCAAATTTCTTATAGGTAGCCCTGAAAATGAGTCAGAAAACAAAAACGAAACAAAGAAACAAAGAGAGCGTTAAGCCACCTCTAGAATTTCTTCTGATCAAATGACTCCGAAAAAATGAGAAGGGGAGGGGAAGAAGCTTAAGGGCAAAGAAGTAGCAATTTTGGGTTGTGCATAGCACCTTCTTCTTTAAGAAAAATAGAAAACCAAAAGACTCCAGTGAGGAGGACACTATGCACTCTCTGGTGCCTCAAAAAACAAATCATTATTAAGCCCTTCAACTCAGAATACATTCCTCATGTTAATGACCGGTAATAACTTATACATGGACTAAGTACTCCTACCAAGAACTTGAAGGCAGAGATTATATGACAGACTTGAACTACTCTACTGACTTTTGGATCCAACACAGCAAGCCCAATACTACTTTCAACAGCAATAACATAAAGGTGGTAATCACCTTGTAATGTGACAAAGAAGCGACTAAAATCACTTGGAACCGAGGTTTAATCAAGTTAACAAAATGCATCAAAGATATGTTCTAGCTGAGCCCATCAAGGCATGAGAACACAGGCACTGAAGAGGCACACTGAAGAATGGGGAAAGGCTTCCGATTGCCAACTCAAGGGAAGGGTAATCAATAGAGACACAATAGAAATACATACTTGAACTACTATTTTCGACCAAAACCATTTTATCCTGCAATAATACATAGAAGTGTCATGCCAGTACTTCAATTTCCAACATCAATCTGCCAACTAGCGAGGTTACACTTGCATAGAAATTGAGACTATGAAAGACAAAAACAAAAAATTTAAAGAACCATCCATCACGTAAAGGAAACTTCTGTGCTTTGATAATAGCCTGGGAGTTAACGATAGCCTACCATATCTTAAATTCATTGAACCCTTCAAGTAGTACATCTCACTAATATTTTAACATAAACTCATATTTCCTTCTGGTTGAGACATATCTAGACTACTACAGAAGACCACCCGCACTTAGGATTAACCTTCCTTGGAAGGCTTAAAAGGATTTAATGCCCAAATGAAGCATTTGTCCATTTAAGAGTTGTCGGCAGTGAACCAAATTGTAGAATGGAAGGGAAGAATGACATAAATGAGAGTCATGAGACAGAGGAAAGCCAGGATGGGTTCCGGCCACAACGCCACCAGCCATTTGGTATCATGTTATCACAATCTCACGTGGAGAAAGTGGCATCCCAGTGACATTCTTCTTCTTCTTCTTCTTCACTGTAATAGCTTTCTCTTTGCCTTTTCTATGGGATTCTACTTCATCAGCTTTGAGTTTGCCACTTGCACTAGATTCATCAGCTTTGAGTTCTATTATAATAGGACTTCTCACGGTATACGTTTTGCTCTTCCATTCAAGCACCGCTGAAAAAAGATTTTCTTCTGCTTTGCTCCAATCAATTACAGTCACTCGCATCTCAAAGTTTATTTCTTGACATCCAGCAACAAAGCACAATTCCATGGGATTGACTATGATCTCAAGACCCTCAGGACATGTCACATGAGCAATATATTTTTTATCTTGCCTTTCCTCGCAACCCACATCTTTCAACGTTCTCCTAAAGACTTGTGTACGATTTAGGTCCGAGAGACAAGCTTTGAATGACGGATAATTGAGGTCACATGGTTGTAGTGAACTAGTCCCAATTGACTCCAATTCTCTCCCGATGTATTTGAGCAAGTCTTTATCTGAGCATCCTTGGCCCCGTAATAGTCTTATATAATCTAATCTATCGAAGTCATATACAAGACCAGGATCTTCAGCCGCCTTAAAATCTATTAATCCCGAGCCACAGAGTTTGATATCACTCTTCTTCTTCGTTCCCATAACAGTCGCGGTTGTCATGAGCGCAGACTTGATCGCGCTTGGTGACCAACTAGGATGCAAGGATTTCAAATGCCCTGCTGCACCCGAGACCATTGGAGTTGCCATTGAAGTTCCAGATACTAGGCTGTACAGGTGTATTTTCCCAATCTTCGTCGATTGAGAATTTGCTGCAAGGACATCTTGCCCTATTGCGCAAACATCTGGCTGAAAAATCAAACATCATATAAGTGCTTAGTTCAAGCAAAAGATCACACAAAAAAGTCTCGTTTGAAATATACCAAGTACCTTAGTAAAATGCTCTGCATGTACGTGCTGACTGTCCACTCCAGTATCTGCTAAACACGGAAAGTCTTCATTGGCTGTCAAATGACTAGCAAATATGTCTGCTGTTGCCGCACTGTTCCAGTATTAAATAAGTTAACTTACTATCTAATCTTTACTCGTCAACAAGAACATACAACTAAAAGGCCACAATCGTTACCGGTTTTTATTCATATAAGCTTTGAGTTTCTCGCGGTCATCCCCCGTCACACAAGCAACCGGTAATGGAAAGCTTCTGGATTTAAGTTTTTTGTCTCCCGCTACCACAGATATCATCCCAAGCGCTCCAGCTTTTAAGGCAAAATCTGCCATCTCGGTCTTGCGACTGTGGCACACAAGAATTTTGTTCCTCACTTTATCAGGATCCAATTTGTCCTTGGACCTAAATGAGAATCATGCAAACAAACATGCATTATCTCATGATTTCATGCTCGTAGATCCGTTCTAAAAGTTAAACAATTGAAGGAATTATTACTCGTGGAGTCTTGCATTGGTAATGTGGACCAACGTCGCAGATCCAGTACCATGGGAGTTAATCGAATATCCCTGCATGAATAGAAACAAATACGTCAAATAGAAAACACAAGAGATTGGGAACTCACATCCATGTTGATAAGAAATTTTTTAGTTCATGTTACAACTATAAATTGCACCAAAAGGGGCTTAGAGGGAAGACTAAAGAGTTCCATTTGCAGAAACAAGTAAGAAAGGAGAGAAAAGATTTGTGCCATTGAAACCCTATGCTAAATTACTAAACGGAGCTACTGCAGAGAAACAGCGAGAAGACTTTACAGACATCCAACTCAAAATTCAGCTGACTGGAAACTGTTGGTTGTTCAATAGTGCAGTGGCTAAATTATAGAACAGGATTCCAGAGAAAGCCTTGGCAAAGTTTGAGTTGGAAAAAGTCAAGATGTGCAGAAAAGTAACATGGGTGGAAGGAATACTCTTATGAGATGAAATTGTGGAAGGAAAATGGGGTTCTCTGAAGTTGAACAACGAGCAGGTGAAACGGTGAGCCTTGAAAGACTGGTATGGGTAAGCTGCTTAGGAGTACCACTTAATGCATGGAATGTTGTCACTTTCAGAGTAATTGATGAAGTGTGAAGCACCTCATCTCTGTAGACAGTAACACCACGAAGTTTTCCTCCTTTGCCAAGGGGAAAGTCTGATTGCTACTGAGAACAGTCAGAAGGATTAATGAGTGGATTTCAATGGAAGTAAATGCTATTACGTGTAGCATGAAGGTCATGGAGGGAGATTATAATGGAAATGCAAAACAGTAACTATGTTCAGGGTCAAGCTTCAACGAAGATGGAAAAGAGGATAATGATGATGTGGATGCGGGCATGGACAATCCAACCAATGCGAGCCAGCAGCAAGGGGTTGCGTCAGATTATGTCAAAGCACAAGAGGAAAAATTCATAATGCATGGAAAACATAAGAAGCATGGAATAATAAGAAATAATGAAGTAATATCCTGAACTGGAGCTGGTGGAAGAAACTTTGGAAGATCAAGCAAGGCGGGCTGCCTCTGTTGGCCTAGTGGACTCTTGGGTTGCTGAGTCTTCGGCTCAGAAAAAAAAAAAATCCTCCTTTTAATAAGGTCACGTTAGCCCAAAAGGAAAGGGTTGCAAAATGGTATGGCAGAGGTCTAGCCCAACTGGTGGTGGGGTTCACATTTGTCTGGGCCTAATACCTCTTTCAGTAAGAAATAAGGCCCTCAACCAGACTAAATAGATAGTAACACATATGGGAGGAGTTAATCCAAGAGTTGAAATGAACCCAGGAGCATGCAGGAGGAGAAGAATGATGACAAAAATGCTACAAATACAGGAGGAATGTAGTCAAGGGATTGATCTAGAAGGAAACAAAAGATATGTGAATGTTATGTACGAAGATTTAGTGTAAAGCTTGAATGGTTCCATTACTTATGGCAATATTATGTAAAGGAACACAGTCAGTTTGGGAGTTAAGAAGACAATGAAGGCCGGGAAAATATTGGAGTGAACTTGGAGGAAGATGATGAATATGTTCTTCATAGAATGGTTGAGGTGGAATCTCAAGAATTCTCACTGCTGGTAGGGAAAGTTAAGCATGATTGAAGTTCTTACCTAAATGGAGATCTGAGGAGATATTAAGTTTGTTTAATGAAGCTATTGACATGGAATACATGGGGCTTGGGCAGTAGTTTGAAAAGGAGATTCGTAACCAGATATGTTATTCTAACAGGAGTCAAAGCTGGATAAATTGGAGTCGACTCAGGCCCAAAGACTTTGGGAGGTTCTGATACGGATTATGCAATCTTAGAATCGGTTGGAGCTTCAGGAGAACTAATAACCATGTCGACCCAGAATTCCTCCAAAGCTCAAACTATCCTGAATCACAACGATTATATCATTATCAGGGTTACTTTTCTTGGTAATTTTGATTTCATTACGCTTAATATGCTCCAAATGAGGTGGGAAACATAGAGAAGTATGGGAAGAGATCTACAATTAAAAAGTTCAATCCAAATACCATGGTGTATTGGAGGGGATTTCAGTGAGATAACATCAATTGGGGTGGGAGAGGGTTGTGTCAGACTTGACAGAAGGATGAGAGAATTTATTGCACTGATAAATGGTCAAACTTTACGGAAGTTAAAGATCTCCCTACGATTGGAAAAAGGTAAACATGGTCCAACATTCAGGACTTGGAAGTCCAGAGTAGGTTGGACAGGTTTCTCTTTTCACAAGAATGGATTGACAGTGGGGTTCGCTAACACCAAGATCAGGCCATTTCCCTATCAGGTTCGTGGATGCCTGGCTCTCCAATTCCAAATGTATGATATGAAGATAGCAGAGGATGCTTCGGATAATTTGAAGGTTGGCGGCTGGGCTGCGTGTAGAATGGTGAGGAAACTTCAAGTAGTATAGAATTCTATGAAGGCAGGAACAGGACTGACTTGGGGGATATCAATCTAAACCAATTTGAAACAGCAACAACAACAATAAAACCCATTTAGTGCCCAATCTTTGGGGGTACAGGTGGGGGAAGATTGGAGACAAACCTAACCTTTAGCAATATATGCACAAAGTGTCTGCTCTAAGAAATACCATTGAAACTGTGACCCCCCATAGCTCTGAGAACTGAGGAGCTAAAAGGACGTTTTGCTGCGGAACCATGCCCTCAAATCAAAGCCAAAAGGCATCAGAGAGGGTAGACCGAGAGACTCAAATCAATTTCTGCGTACATTACCAATTTGGAACAGCAGCATTTGACTTATTAAGAGAGGAAAGACAATTGAATTCAGATGAAACAGCAGGTAGAAGAATGGCTAGAACAGAAAATTGGAAACGCTCCAAATTAGCTGAAAGACTATGGAAACAAAACTCCAGAGTTTGTGGATCAAGCTTGGGGACACAAACACAAGATACTTTCAGTTTATGGCAAATAGAAGGTACAGGAGGAATTTTATTGGTGTAATCAATGCCAATGTAATAAGTGTGGAAGAACCATGGGAAGAGAAACTTGAAACCATGGTGTGGAAAACAAAAAACTTGAAAATATTTACAACAAAAAACTAAAATATAAAGGAAAAGAGACTACCTTGAGACTGCCATTGCCATGCCCCAACACTACTTTGGTGTGGAAAACAAATGGCGAGTTACAGGCACCCACGCTCATTTGCCATGGTGCTGCATTTTTCACCTCTAAATTTCCGCTAGCAACACACGACAGACAACCATCGAGAGCTCCCATCAATGTTGCTTGAGCTGTATAGTTTCTCATGTAAGAAGGACCTGTCATCTCACTATCATCACTTGGTGGATCCTTTCTCTTACAAGGCACTACAACTTCATCTTCATCTTCATCTTCATCTTCATCTTCATCTTCATCTTCATCTTCATCTTCATCTTCATCTTCATCTTCATCTTCATCTTCTTCATCTTCATCTTCATCTTCATCTTCATCTTCATCATCTTCATCTTCATCTTCATCTTCATCTCTATCCCATGGTTTATCGGAAATGGATAATGACAAGATGTGAACTCCATGCTTAATAGCCTTCTCTACTACGCTCCGAAGAAGAAATGCTTGACGTACTTTGTAAATTGCTAGCTTTGCTGCTGGTAAGGCACCCCTACACGTACCCATCTTTGCTAAACCATAACGTATGTCGTCGACAATGGTACCTCCTACTATGGATGCACAATTAGTGCCGTGCCCTCTGTAATCCACTATAGTTTTAGCCTTTTTAATGTTAAGCCCTTTCTCTTTCAAGTAGAAGTAGTAAGCTCCAATCACCTTACTGCATAACATAGACCGAGAATAATGAGTCATTGAATTAAAGGCTAAATTTGGTATTAAAAACGGATAAAAGGGCGTCAAGGAAAAAAAACTAACTTATTAGGCTTGAAAGTTTGATCATTGCTTGGAGGGAATTTGTGCTCTTTCAGTGGTCTAATTCCATTATCAGAAAAGCTCCTTGACTTCATACATATTCCAGAATCAATTACGCCAATGACGATGTCAGTGTGCTTTGTAGCATTCTTTTCTTGGTGCTCAGAGGTTAATCCCATATGATCCCACGAAAGGGCTGTTTCTTCAATCAACATCTGATCTGAGGCACAACCTGAGGAGAAACAAGAGATGGTTTAGGCAACAAATTGCTAACTATATAACTCTAGTTAGTTACATATGCTAAAGGAAAAGAATTCTCAAAACTACATCCCTTATTGGACCACTCTAATACCCGAGAAAGTAAAAACAAAAAGTCCAAATCCTATGTCAAAACATCAACATTTCAAGTGGAAATAGTCTTAAAACACATTAATTGTGCTGATTCATTACCCCCACTTGAATACTCTTGCAGACAGGAGTTGTTATCCTCAAAAGAATAAAAAGAAAACTGAAAACCATTGGATAGAAGTTAAATTTCTGCATACCAATTGCTTGTACTTGAAAAGCTCTAAGATGTCAGTCCGTTTCCGAGCAGGTCCATGCTCAATACCTTGGACACGGTTAGCAAACCTAAGACAGCAATATAAAACCATTTACAGATCTAGCAAAAAAGAAGGGGTAGAACAAGAAATGCAATGCAGTTCTTGAACGTCGAAGGGAAAAAGAAAAGAAAGCACAAACATGTGATGAAAGTTGCAATTTTTAGGGTTTGATCTGATAAAGAAAAGGGGAATAGAGAAACATATGTTAGAGTTTCATCTCATTATTTGAAGGCAATAATCAAATATTCATCATTTACTGAAACATTTGAAAGAAGGAAAGAAAGAAAAAGCAGACGAAACACACGCCTGTGGTTTTCAGGGCTTTGTCTTTGTCAATATTCATTTCCACAAGGGTAAGGTGGCCGAAGAATCACAAAAATCTTCAATCCCAAGCAGAAGATCGAAGATGTTGAAGCTCTTGGGATGATTTTCAGGATTTTTTTTCACTTCCCTCTTCTTGCAGCCCAAGTCAAGAAAATGAGGTGCTTCCAGCGTTTGGCGCGATTTCAAGTTTTTTTCCGGACCTAGCCGTACGCTCTCCTTCTTGAGAGATTATTCAGTGTGCCCAAGGCTTCTAAAATATCACCGGGTCCACACACTTTATCTTTTTTTTGGGTAAATCACACACTTTATCTTGAAAACACTATTGTGAAATAAAATTATTCAATGTCCATTTTTCACCTCACGTCTATGTGGGACCCACGATAAAGTGTGTATGTCTCACATTAATGTATTATGAAAAAAGGGCTTGAAGCACCACCATAATATATAATCTTTCAATTACGTGTGATGAAGAAGAGGCCTAGACGGGGTGAACATTGAAAGGTTCAAGTGGGAGCCGAGCCCAATTATCCCACTGACTATACTACATTTTCAGATTAATTTGGAAAAATGCAATAGGAGCAGCTCCTGCAAGTTTCTTGTGTGAAAAAAAAATTGATTAAGTTTCTGTATATGCGTGAGAAAGCCTTTCCTAAAATTTCAAGCCGTTAAATCATCTTTTAATCGTTGTTATATAATTAAATAAATACAATTATATATATATGTCCATAATCTCGTTTTTTTCTCAGAACTAGTAAGTAGCATATTTATGTTACCGACTATAGTTTTTTAATTAATATAAAAATACATTTGATTCAGACTCCCGCTAATTAATACTATAAATTATGCATCTGCCACTGGACTTGAACACCATGTAGCGGTGCCATACAAGCACTAAATAATTTTTCCTTCTAACGGCTATAATGTTCTTCAACCTGTGTATAATTACAATTATAATCTTCCCTAAGCTTTTTGACTAGAGCAAATTTCCCCCTTCAAGTTATAGAAATTGCATTGACCACCCTATCGAAGTTTGTCTGCTAACAGCTTATTTGCTAATGGGAGAAGAGAGTGGGATAAGGGTGGAGCCGGGCTAAGCTAAGAAGGGAGGGTTCTTATTCGGTAATTGGTTTGCCATTAATTAGCACCCGAATCGCTTATCCCACCCTATACCCCATCATAAGCTTATCCGAGTGTGGAGAATTACCAGTGAGCCCTCTAGGCCTCTAAAATCCTCCAAATCCATTTTCAAATTATATAAGGGTAATATTCCACATGATTTCTTTATCTACCCACTAAATTATCTATGCATCATATTGATATTGAAAAACTTCCCATAGTTAGTTCTCTATTAAAATCTATTTTTCTTTATCTCTCTTTTATGCTGTCGCGATGCTGCCTCAATTTTTTTCCTTTTTGGAATGTAGCCAAATAACCCATTGCTTTTGTTCTTGGGTGGGGGTTGGTTGTGGGTTACAAAAGTCGCAACCCGCCAATAACGGATTGGCTGATATAAACAATATCTTGGGCCGTTAAAAAAAATAGACAATATCTTGGCTTAATAAGCTAGTTTAATTATCTGAATTGCAATATGCACGGGCTATAAAAGAGCATCTCTATATTCTTGATTTTGGATTGCTACGTTTTTTTTCTTTTTTTTCTTTTTTTTCTAGTTCTTACATTTCTTGAATTTAATTTAGTTGTTATTTAAGCTTTTTTAATTGCTCATAATATGAATAAACTTAAAAAATATATATATATATATATATATAACTATAAATTTTGGTTGTTTTTTGATAATATGTGTCCCTTCCTATATTATTATGTCGTGAACTCCAAATGTACCTTTAACATTGGGAAATGATTTTGCTACTCCCTTTTTTGTTAACGCCACTCCCCTGCGAGTGTATTTTTGTACCAAAAATACACTTGCAAGGGAGTGGCATTAGCAAAAAAAGGAGTGGCAAAATCAGCAGCCTTAAAATTATGTCATGAACTCCAAATGTACCTTTAAAATCTCTCGATGGTGTCTATGTCCTCAAAGTTTAATATAGTTAAATTTTGCTTTACCCCGATAATTTGCAACTTTTTCTACCTTCGATCAAAATTTTGTCCTTTTAATTTTACACGAGGTGATATATGAACTTTAACGGAGCAATAACCGAGATATACACAGCCAAATCCAAACCCATACCCAAAATCTGGTAACTATCATTTCTACTACCTGACGTTCAGTGGTCTTCACGAGCTAATTCGCGTTTGTAACCAAAAGATGCGCTAATTCGCGTTTGTAACCAAAAGATGCTTGATCAATATATAGTTTTTGTCGACAAATTAGGCAAAAGTCAAGGCCAGGAGCAAATTAGAGAAGTCGTAAGTTTATGATTAAACATAACTCGATGGCCAAGGCGAAAATAAAGAAAAGTAAAAGGGTAAAAGGTGTATTTACGTACTTGACTTTTCCTCGTCAATATATTTTGGGCGGCGCTATTCGCAGCCACAAATTTTCTCCCACACCCCGTTAAAAATTTTCAATTAGACTCGACAGTTAGTTATCGAAATTGAGATACATTTTCAGCATCCAATTACCGAAATATGATATTTTTTTCAACAGCTATTTACCGAAAATGCATGTTTGGCAATTGTCTACCGAAAATTGAATATATTTTCGACATGTAGTTACCGAAATATAATCTTATTTTCAACAACTATTTATCGAAATGTTATTTATGATTTTCAACAACCACTTACCGAAATATAGTGGGCTATGGGAGAAAATTTGTGGCTGCGAATAGCCCGGCCCTATATTTTAATCCCAGGCAACAAGTCAAATATCACTGTCTTTGCATGCGAAATAAATGCAGCTGCCAAAAGCATGAGTCTTCTTCGTTTAATTACTTTCCACACATTCTGTCACTGTAATCTGTATGCTCGATATAGAAATAACAGTTCTTGTTCAAAAAAGATAAAGAAATAACTCTCTCTCTCTCTCTCTCTCTCTCTCTCTCTCTCTCCACTGCGAAATCTTGCAAAGTTTTCGCTGGACAAATGTCCCCCCTTGCTTTAGATCTATTTGTTCCCACTTCCAGTCTTTCTTTCTCCGATTACGTTTTGTCAGGTTCTCCTTCTAGTAAAATACTCAAACATAGCAGCAGATACGGTCAACGTCCATATTCGCGAGGAAAACTAAGAAATGGACATTCAAAAACTGTTTTTTTGAACAACTAATAAAAGAATTATCAATTCGAAACAAATAAAAGAATTGTGTTCCCAATTTTACAGAAATTTCAGCATCGAGAGTTTAGGGAGGAAAAGGGGGCCGTTGTAATTTTATTGTTTCTTTTTCACTTGAAAAATAATTAAAGCTTCATATTCTGTTTTTTACAAATATATATATATATATATATATATGGAGGAAGCTAAGACAGAAAGAGAATAATAGGCGAGAGAAACACCAATTGGTTGACCGGGTGATCTTGGCTTAGTATTTAGGAGTTTATTCCTTCCTAAAATTTTAGGTTTCATTCTCTTTATAATGTCTAATTAAGGCCAGCTCACGTACAACTCTTAGGCAATTAGGTAGGTTGAAGTGAGTGTAAACCATGGTACATTAACAAAAAAATAAAAAGTAAAAAACATTAAGGTTAGAACTGGGAAAACAAAGTTTACAAGTAGCTAGTTTTTTTTTTTTGTCAAAATTGTATACAGGGGTTAATTGTAAAATGGGCAAACCCAATGGGCGAGACTTTCGTTATTGGGAGGTCTGGGGAATGATTGATATACGCAGCCTTACTTATAGCAGGAGTTGGTTGTGTATTAGTCATATATTAGTCCACATGTAGAGAGTTTTGCAAATTATTTATAGCGCGAAATCCCAAGCACCCACGCCAGGGTTTGAATCTTGGCCTACCACATGTAGAGGACTAGGAGATGACAATTGGACTGGAGCCCATTAGCACTACAAGTATCCAGTAGAAGCAGGGAAAAATGACGGCTTATAACGTATTTTGATAATTAATACCCACCAAGGACATTTTGAAGTAGTAGACTCCACCAACGCTAGTTCAAAAAAAAAGGAGCTCGACCAATGAAATACAGTCTTCTTTTTGTCATTTTGTCTTTATTTCCCTTTTTCAACAACACCAACCCCCCCCCCCCCCCCCCCCCCCCCCCCCTCATTGATCAACCATGCAAGAAAATAACGACTTATTACCAACCCTAAAACTCGCACTGCTTGGAAAAGTTGTTTTATTGTTAGACCCATGTATTAGTGGAGCATGAAACTACTAGCTGGTAGATTCTACCCATGGGTTATCAATATGGTAAAAGTGAACTTGCGTTTGTAACATAGCAGAGTTTGATTTCTCTAAAGGCAAACCATGATTTAAGTGGGAGGTCATGGTGGTGGGGGGCCATGGTGGTGGGTTGTTATACTAATCTCTCCCAAGGTTTGGATTGCGCAGTGGGATCCAATAATGGCTCGGCTGCAGGGTTGTTTCTCGATTTAAAAAAGAAGAAGCCCAGACGTCATGTGAGAATGAAGCACGCCAAATTAATTACTTTTCCCAAACATTAATGGAAACTTCTCTATAAATAAGTAATTTTAGGCCTTTTGGTCAAATAATTTTTAGAGCCCCTTATTCGTGCCAAAGCATTAATGTAAGCTTCTCTATAAACTCTCAGCGCGGGTACAGACAGAGTCTCAAATTTTTGTGAAGTGGTTAGGTTTGCCAAATAGTACTAAAACGGTTAAGGATAAAAGTAGGTCATCAAAAGTTCAGAACCTAGAATCTAGAATCCATTCTCTAAATCTCTATCATAACACTTTCACAATCCAGAAATGCTATTCAGAAGAATCAGGATTCAGATCAGAAGATTTCAACTAAAAGGGGTCGCATCACCTCACCTCTTTCTTGTAAAAGTGGGGTGTGCAATTAGTAGTTATTCAGTGATTCTAGGGTATCGCCAAGTGATGATCAACAGTTCTCATACACTCAGTGATGAGTCCTACAGAAATGTGTGGTATCAAGGGTTTTAGGGCACCACGTTGTAATGGCCCAAGACCACCATATAATTTTCCATGTGGAACGCCCCAATGAATTTTCCTTCATCCCCTAAAATTAATCCCGTCACGCAATTAATGAAATACTCGTTCCTAATTTGTTGGTCTCTCTTGAAAATTTCAAGTTTTTAAGGATACAAAGAAAGATTGCATGTAAATTCAAGTTTAATGACTTTGATCATTTTCATCATTGCCCTTATATTTTCCCTATTTTGTAGCACTTTATATTGGCTTTTGAGGGATACTTTTGAAAAATCACCAAATTTCTACTTCTATTAGAAAAATGTCTAACATTTTAGAACATCTCAAAAAGAAATAATGGCCTAACAATTAGGAACGAAGGGAGTAACTCGAAAGGAGGATTGTCGTTGTAGTCACCTTTCAATGGCTCCCTCTATCATGTGCGACGAATTGTCGTAACCAAAGTAACGATTCAAATAAACGTTCGGAGAATTCTGATGTTGTCTCACATAAACTCTGTGCCACTCTCTTTGCGCTTGTTTTTCAATAAGTTTTCTATCCAATTACTACTCTCATTTTTCTATCCATCTCTCTTCCCTTATTACCCTAAAAAACCCCCTCACAACCCAAATCGAACTAGATTTTTTTGTGTGGTAAAAATCAGTAACTTGATTCGACAATATTGCTTTCTTTTTTCTCGATATATGGGAGAAACAGCAGCTGTGAGAGACAGTTTGTTTCACCAATATATGTTTAGCTGTCAGGACTTCCTTTGTGGTTTACGGTACTGAATCCATGCAATGTCAATAGCTATAATTAAATTGATCGAGGAACCTTGGCTACCCCAGATCAAATTTGAGAATTGATCAGACTGCCGCCCCATGTACAGGGTGGATTTTGTCTTTTGATTGCCAACTCCTAAGCAAGCTTAGGTCATCTCTAGTGGTGAGTGTGTGTTAGGGGTTGCTATATGACAAAAAGTGTAAAAATGGGTGTTCCAATTTTGTGTGTTAAGAGTGTATAAACTTAAGAGACTTTTTCACGGCCGCACAGGGTGTTCACGGAGCTGCGCAATCTCAGTCATCCATTTGCGCAACCAATGGCTGAAATTTATTTTCAATTATGACCGGTCACAATTAACTTTTCTTCGGAAAAATTTCATTAAATTTGGACTGTCACAGCGATTTACTTCCGTAAACTTTCTTTACGGAAACTTGCGTAAAGAAGTTTTTCTCTAAATTTAAAGAATTAATGAATATTGTAGTAGTGTAGTTAAGATGTGTGGCTGTAGTAATGTAAATTAAAAAATATAAAAATATATATATGTGTGTGCATATGGACTCTCATCCCTCCCTTTCTCTTTCTTTTCTCTCTCTCCACTGGCGCAAAACCAGCCGGCCCAGCCCCCCGGTCCACCCCCCTCTATCTCTCTCCCCGCAAAAACGCCCAAAGGGCCTTCCCTTCCCTCTTGTTCACTTACTTGACATGCTACAGATTGTGTACCAGCTAATGTTGGCTAGTGCCAACTCAGCATTTGACAACACCATTAAAGTGAAAAAAATGTGAAAAATGTTTACCAACTGACCAAAGTCAGCTAATTCTGAGCAAACTAAGCTCTTAATTAAAATTGTTCACTAGAGATGCTCTTAGCAACACTTTTTTCTGAGCAAAGCCAGTCGCTAAACGTAGGGGTGAGCATGGACTAAATTGATCCAGTTTTTTAGTAAACTAATAATTAATCCGATCACTACTTACGGATTATGGATTTGGAGAACCAAATCAACCCATAATTCATAGTACCAAACCAATCCAAATTCCAAACCATTTAAAAGTGGTTCGGCTACGGTTTTGAGTACAATGTTTGGGTACCATGTCCGGCGGCGTTAATGTATTGTTAGAGGTGTGTGGGGTTTATTTACTAATGCATTGACGTCACATGAGATGACATCCCAAATGGAATGCATAAGAGTATCTCTGTCAGATTCTTCAAAATTATATTTTGCTACCATACTTCAAAATTTATGTGTTAGTTGGTGCACTAGGCTAGATCCTTTAAACTATAATATTTGGTTACTCTTAATGTAAATGCAAAATGATACATCTCTTATTGATGGGTCAGTGATTTTAATTATAATTTTGTTAAATGCCATCTTTTGGAAATAATTGCGTGATATCTAACAATTTCACAATATTTAATCTTCAACTTAAATACTTAGACATTCTCACCCATATCAACTTAAATCCCTAAATCGAGTGATATTTAGAAATTTGGTAATTTGAAATTCTCTTTCATTTCAAAGACATAACCTGTATCCGGCCAGGTGCTTCATATTCGCTCGGAGATTGTCTGTCTTTGATAATGAAGAAAATAGTGCAGGGTCTTATATTAGGAAGTCTCTAGGAGTGATATTACTTCCCAATCCAATTTATTTTGCCTTTTCATTGGGATTGAGGTTTTTTTCTTCTTTTTTTTCTTTCTATATCCTTAATACTATTACCCCATCGGTGTGCTTCCCATTGGTCCCTTTAGCTTTTTCGTTAATACTACTAATATTATCAACAAGAGATAGATTTTTTTACGGCCACTCTGCGAACAAGGTGTTTACGGAGCGATACAATCTCAGTCGTTCATTCGCGCAATTAATAGCTAATATTAGTCTTCAATTAAGTTTCATTAAAATTTGGATAATCCAAAACACTTTTAGATGGAAGCAATTCACTTTCATACGGAAACTTCCGTAAAGAAATTTTTCTCTATCAACAAATGAATGGATGGATGTTAAATGTTGTATGTTTTATGTTCACAGGATGGAGGTCCCACATGGGAAGTACAGATGGGTAGAAGAGATAAGGACAGCGCACAGAGCCGCTGTTGCTGCCGGAATCCCAAGTCCTTTTGAACCCTTCGAGGACGTTAGAGCCAAGTTCACTAAAATGTTGGTCTCGACTCTACCGATCTCGTTGCTTTATCCGGTATGGTAACTACAAATTTACAACCAAATGTAACCTTGTTTCACGTACGCAGCGTTACTAATTGAACTAAGCTACTATTAAAAGTGGATTGGAAGGGGCTTTAGTACGGCAGCCGCACTATAGCGTGTAGTGTGGTCCATCTGACCGTCCATCTCGGTATGGACTGATCGGATTTAATCTGAGCTTCTACAAATCTGTCCATTGTTCGAATTCAAATCCAAGCACTACACATGTAGTGCAGCAAATTAATTGTGTTTAAGTCGAACCTCGGGTGGAGTTAGCTATTCATATTTTAAAAAAATAATTCAAATTTCAACGCGTTTTTGAAGTTTGTTAAATATATTAATCAGCTTTTTGGCTAATAAGGTAGGGATTTATTAAAGTTTTTGAAGCATTGGCATAAGGATTTTAAATCTAAAAATTCCTATAAAGACTCTAATCCAACATAAAGAAGTAAATTTCGAAATTTGAAGAAAAAGCTAATTTGGCTATAAGCGACCTGAATTGTCTATAGTATTACCCTCAGATTGAGACACTTTGTGTGTTGTTTTTAGACTCATAGAGATGATCAGAATTGTTCACTTTAAGATCTTGTCAAGAATATCATCCATGCCTAAATCATGTCGATCTGGTATCGATTAGAGAAAAAGTTACAAAAATCATTTTTCTTGAAAAAAGATGTCAGTCACGTTGGATTTGAATTCGTACAAAAGCTAGAAAAATTGATTCTGAAATCAAGCATATATAAAGGGGCTTGCATACAAGTCATCTCCACAACAAACACGGTGTCAAACAAAATGTAGTTAACAGTCGCTACCATGTCAAACAAAATGTAGTTAACAGTTGGCACGTAAAAACCAAGCCATGTTGTTATGGCATGACTTTAGCGATTTACTTGAAGTAAAACTCCGAAAATTGTCAAAACTAAATCGACTAAAACCTTGGAAGATCCAGTAAAGACCCAAAATATATATATATATATATATAAATAAAATTACTCTTAAAGTTGCAGTTTCCCTTATTTGAAAGCGCACAAATTTGCTTCCCCAGATGTTCATACATAAGGACGGAACCAGGATTTTACCCTAGTAGTGGCGAAATTTATACTAAAAAAATTTTAAAAATGCATTACAATATTAATAGTCATCGGCTCCAGAAAAAATTAAAATAACATAACAAAAATTAAACTAAATGATGTTTTTCATTTAAAACATGGGATATGAAAAAAGACTAATTTTAATTTTGGGCATCAATAATGGCATAATAATTAAATTTCCTTAATTTTTTTTAGGTTAAGTTGTTTTAGGGTTAGAGTGTGGAATTTTTTTTCCTTAATTACACATCATCATTTATATTATTTCATGCACTTTGACCCATTGAATTTAGTTTTGGAATACTTCTTTGGGTCTCCTTTCTTGAAAAAAAAAGAAGAAGATGATTTATGACTAGTATATCATAAAAAATAAAAATAAAAACTAGCAACGACGAGACTATATAAGTTGGGGATAAAAAAAAATTGTCACATAATAATTGCATTTTCTAAAATTTTTGTCGTGGCGGCCGCCGCCAGTAGACCCCCTAATTCCATCATTGCTCATACAATCGGCCGGGCTCAATGCTTCGCGTTCACCCGACGCCTTTACAACTTCAACAACATCAGCGGAAACACGGACCCAACCCTGGACCCAACCTATTCGGAAACGCTTCGCCAAGTGTGCCTGGAAAACACAGGCGGGGACGCCTTGAACAACCTCGACCCCACCACCCCCAACGGCTTCGACAACAACTACTTCACCAACCTCCAGAACAACCGCGGGCTTCTTCAGAGCGACCAAGATCTGTTTTCGACTAACGGGTCTGATACCGTAGCCATCGTTAACCGGTTTGGTAACAGCCAGAGTAGGGGTGTACACGGTCCGAATTGGTCCGGTTCTTTAAAAAATCAGTAATTAGACCATTTCAAACGGTTCTAGAAAATTGGGAACTAGAACCTAACAAATATATGCATGGAACCTAACCAGAACCAAACCGCAAAACCGGTCCGATTTTGGTTCGGTTCCGGTCTATCCAATAAGCATCCAAACACTTATTCATAAAATATGAACTCATAAAATTAAAAGAATAGGAGGATAATTTGCCGGAAAATGAAAGGAAGGAAGAAAATAAAAGCTTTCCTAATAAATGAAATTTTATTTTTAAATAAATTAAATTTAGCAAGGAAAAGATTAACTTACCAAATTCAAATACATATTTAATTACACACACATATGTATATCTATATTTATCTTAGTTTTAAACGGTCCGGTTCGGTTCTAACCACGATTCATTAATTGAGAACTAGTAACCAAATCAAAATTAACTGTTCTTATTTTTTTAAAACCATAACCTGATCGTAGAACCGCAGAACCAGACCAAATAGGACGGTTCGGTCTGGATCGGACCGGTTTTACGATTCAGACGGTTTTCTTGAACACCCCCTAAGCCAAAGTGACTTCTTTGATAGCTTTGGGCAGTCCATGATCAACATGGGAAATATTAGTCCATTGACTGGAACCATTGGGGAGATAAGGGCAGATTGCATGAGGGTTAATTGAACAATCTAGTAATGGGATCATACATGAATATTATCTAGTTTTTGGAATTTTCGAGTTTTTTCTCTTTGTTTTCTTTTTTATTATTTATTTTTTACAGAACTAATTATCATTTTGCCCGATAGCACAGATTGTGGTGTAAAAAAAAAGGTACCAATTTGTGTAAGTAATTTGAAGGATTTAGACAAGTTAATTTGAAGGTTAATTGAATAACTACTTCATTACTTAAGGTGTCCAATTGAAGTTCATCAAAGTTTCAATCTAGGAAAATATTTTTAGCCACCAAACCAAATGAAAGAAAATGATAGATCTTGACAATACAAAGTGACACAAGAAATCACACTATCATAACTAGAAAGCTCCCAAAAGCTAGTCACACAATGTTATATCATCCAGGAAATAATGTTATATCATCCACGAAATCATTTTTAGGATTCCAAAGATAGAAAGCACAATGCTCTACCGTAACAAAAACTAAACACACGTGTGTACAAAGATATATCACAACTTGTTACGTATCTGAACGATAATTTCATAAGAATATTACAGCTTCATAAATATCTAATCGAGAATCTCATAGTGGTAGTGGGCGTATTCGATATGATTTACTTCATCCTGCCCTGCAAGCAAATAAAGCAACTTGATCAACACACATACATACAACCTCCCAACATGCATGCGAACACGCACGTGCATGCAGAGAGAGAGAGAGAGAGAGAGAGAGAGAGAGAGAGAGAGAGAGAGAGAGAGAGAGAGAGAGAGAGAGAGAGAGCAGCCAGTTTGTCCACCTCCTCGTCTGTAAGCCAGACACCAAATGAATTTTCAATCACGGAGTAGCTATAAACGATGATTATTTTATCAGCATGCCTGAAATCATCCAATTAAAGAGGTAAGTTTAGTAAACTTAATAGAGGACATCCTCATATAAGGCAAAGCATTTCACACCTGCCAAAAACTTTTTCCAGGAACTTCTTGTGATAAGCCAAGGAAGCTCCATTGCCCCCTATTGGTTTACCGGTCAAGTAAACCATGTGCAGCTGCATTAAGGAACGGTGATACGTGATTCAAATCTTAACTCATATCCAATTGTTCTAACGTAGGAAACTTAATTAGGATCAGTTAGGAGGTAGGAATCGGAACATTGGAAATTTCAGGCCAATTAAGTGGGCCAAACAACAGTTTTCACAATCCATATTTGATACCTGCAAATACTACAACAAAATGTGAACAGATCAAGTATCTTAGAGATGCAACCTACAAAGCGAATGAGGCAAATTGACTTGCAAATCTTAGAGTTCGTACACATGCAAAATGCCCATACTTCATCAAAATGAATCGACATGAAAAATTAAACAGGAAGCAGTAGGAAGTAAGAACTAGAGAAACTAATTATCTTGCACCACCTCTGCTCCTGGAAGGGGATTTCGTTTGTCATCTATAGGAGTGTAAATCTCAGTTTTGCGCTGCTTAACCTTTCCTGCATAAAGATGGTTCAAATCAAGAATAGCATTAAACATCTACTCCTAACCCAACCCACAAACAAAACACTAACCGAAGTGTTCCAATCATCACTTGAATAACAAAAGAGACAGCAAATTTCAGTAACTGACTATTTCTTCTACAGACTACTATTGCTATTAAATCCAAACTTGCAAGGGTATCTCCAAGAAGCTTCATAAACAAAAGGTATCAGAGCAAAGAATCTGATACAGTTAGTCTCCCTAGTGCTGGGGATCATAAAATGCAGATATAAACAGGTATCCAATCTCTAAATAGAGAGAGACATACCTGAGCGACTGTTTTCATCCAAATCCATGTTTTCCTGGGGCAATAGAGAAAAAGGTGACTCAAACATTGCATCAATAGGCTAAATAGAGAAAAGTACCAAACACGCATAAAAATTTCAGGCCGTGGAAGACAAGCCAAGAATCTAAAGAGCCATGCATTACCCCTAGATGGAAAGATCAATGGGTTATGAGCTGGAAAGGACTAGACAGGCCTAACCATTGGACTAGACAAGCCTAACCATTGGCAATACATAAACAATGTGGTTGCTCTCGAAAAAAAATTTAACTACAGAAATAGCATACCCCTTACTTTCAAAATACTTGAGGAACTCAATAGCGTTATGCTGTAGAACCATTCCAAAAGAGGGGAAAAAAGGGAAGGCCTAGAGTGGCATTTTAGTTTCTATACTCCGTATAAAAAAAATGTATGACAAATCTTTCACAGGCAACAAACGTGCAACTTTACTAGTATTTACAAAAGAGCAATGATCACTGCACATACCCGTTAGAACTTTTCTTGAGTCTGGATAGGAGTGGAAGGAAAAACACATGTGCCTCTAGGCTCTCTACGTTTGTTTCTGTACCTATCCCGTATATATGTTCTTAACTAGAGGTCGGGCTCCAGCAATGCGTCTACAAGTCGAATTTTAACTGTATTTCAAGGAAGACGGAAAAAAAGCAAAATATAAAAAGGCAAAACTCTAAATTTCCCGACGAATACCGAGAAACACCATCAAAATTCGGTTCGCACACATATAGACCGCTAGTAAACGTTACTAAAACCGAAATATAGAACAGTTCCTCCAGTACTTTCCTTAAAAAAAAATCATATTAATGTATGTATACGTAAACAAAACAGAAACCCTAGTTATTTTATACCTGAACACTTGAATCCATGTGTGAGAAACTTATTATCGGAGCTTGAGAAAGTGAGACGAATGACTGAAATACAAGCGAACAAACGAGAAAGAGATTGATTGAACTTCGCACCCTTGCACGTTCAATCAAACAACGAAGACGCCCATCAACTTTATACAAGACAAATTTGGGTAAATTGAACTTTGCACCCTTGCACTTTACACTTGGTATCACTTTACTCCTTTTATTTTTTATTTTACTCATCAACCTACATACTTCAGTCAAGTATCAATTTGGATTCTAATAAATGACCTTACAATCTTCCTACGGATGGAAGGTACTCCTTAGTCCCAAATTGCTCAACCTTTTTTTGGATAATTGTTCATTTTGCATAAAAAATATAGGAAATTAATATTCACCCACCCTTTCTTGTTTTTTAGTATTGAAAGTAACATACACTTTGAACACTTAAAAAACAAAAAAGGAAGTGTGGATAATAAAAAAGGAAGTGTGAATATCAATTTCTAAAAAAGATTGTATATTTTTTTTAATAGAAACTTAGTGTAAGTTTTTACTTCTTAATGAGATCTTTAAAGTGGTGTAAAAAAATTTGAAAAAAAAAATCATCCTAATACATTGTTTTTTTTGCGTGCAAAATTCATGGTTATCCAGAAAGGTCAAGCAATTTGCCCATATTGCAATATGCTACTACACTCCTGAGGACCTTGGATGTCCCCTTTGTTATTTTCAGATATAAACAATAACCAAATCTCTGAATTTATGTTGATCATTTTCATTCCCAACTGTTTGAAAAACATAACATGTCGAACTACAAAGATTTAAGTCACTTAGCAGTCGTATAACTTGGTTCGCTAAGTGGATAAAAAAAGGTTGTAAAGAGTTTTAATAACATTCTTGGTTTAGTTGCAGCAAGGAACAAACATTTTAATTTGTCTTATGTTATTGCTTGCTGATGCTTTTATTAGCACGCATTAAACTTCGTGTTTTAAGGGTTTTCTCGTCATAAATTGGGCTTCGATCTGCCAATAACTAAGGTTTCAAAATAGTGATAACTGCTGTGAATGGTTGCAACAAATCTATATATTTTTTGTGGTAAAAAAATGATAGGATGCTTCATTGATAACGAAGAGAGTGCAACAAATAATTTACTTTACTTCCTTTGGTTGCTAGTTTAAGGTGTAGAAGTCAGCTGAAAATGGCGTCTCAGAGGCTGTATAAAGTCGTTTTCAAATTGAGCTCTACTGCCGTTGAGCGGGATAAATGTTTTCAGCACTCCGGGATCTTGCCTGTTTGGGTTGCATGAATGCCGCAAAATTGTGCTTCCCTGTTTGTAGCCTTCGGAACTTCAAATCTCACGTGAACCGTTGGACTCTAGCCAGTTAAAGAAACACCATGCTCTCACAATCTCACTATTCTCTCAGGCCACTCTGCTGCCTTTTCTCTCTTGGTCTGTAATTTGCCTGATATGGTGTGACAATGTTAGTATGTTACGCCTAATATTAATAAGTTGGTATGCTTTTGATTGAGTTAATATGAACTTGTCAATACATAGTCATTGTTGCTATGCAAAAGGCAAAAATTATCATAAAATTTAGTAACTTTTGCAACAAGAATTGGTAATTCCAACATCGAAGTGTCAAGTCTGATCATAATACATGGTATTGGTAACTGTACTCTTAATTTTACTGTCTTCAATGGAGGGAAGAGGTTTAAGAATTCTTTATGCAAAGAGAACGAATTTGGAGCGGCTAACTATAAAAGGAATAACAACAGTGCCATTGATGAGTAAATATGCATTCAAGTCTCATCTACGTTGAGGAACACACTCGATAATATCTCATCGCAGTTGTCACCAGGGTGGTGCACCAGGGTGCTGCAACAATGCAGTATGCGTTGACTGGGTGTGCAAGTATTTGCATATGTATGTGTGGTCTTTAAATTATTCCCATCTGATACTTCTCTTTTGGCATGGCAGCACTACTCTCCGCCTTGGCTTCCTCTGCCTAGTACAATCTTCAATTTAACATTGAAGTAAGAGCTGAGGCAACAATTTCATCTTGACCCAAAGTAATGGCCCCCCGGGGGTTGCATGCTTTATTCAGCCATCTGCATGTAACCAGATTCCAAACTAGTGAAAGCCATAGATTCAATAAAACTAAATTGACAAGAGTTTGTATGTAGAAAGGTTTCCAACTTCAAACTCTGAAGAACTCAGAATAATTTGTCTCTCATTAACCGTAGTACACACTTCTTCAACAAATACCAAGTTGAGAAGCACAATATTTGGTTCATTCCTTCAACCAGGAACCACGGCTAACAAGCACAAGAGAATACCCAAATATAAGATAGCTCACTGCTGAATTGAATAAAGGGGTGCAAGTACTCATACATGAGATTCTTGATTTTGGTTGAAGCCCACAGTATCCATGTTTCTTGGTACCTTTCTTCAATTCTTCACGAGAGTGGACCTGAGGATTTCTTCTGATAAAGATTGTATGCTAGAGTTGTTACAGCATAAGCAACTTGAGATGGTGTTCTATGCCATAACAGAAACAAATTTCCAAGCTCGAAACTTCTAACTTACGAGGGGTGATTAAACACCTGTGGAGCTCTAATCTTCTTGAGCATCCACTAACATGGATTGTTCCAAGAAACTACTCTTGTAGTCCTAAATACAGGAGTAGATCCAACACAGGAAATCAAAAAAGAAAACACGTCAATGATACTTGGTATTACTAAGGCTTGCAGAAACAAATACAGACTAGGAACAACCAGCAGGAAATTTTCAGTAAGCGTGCAATTGAAGAAGCTAGCATAATGCCCTACACAAACAAATACAGTTAATATGACTTCTTGACCAGGGAAAAAATTTATTGAAATTTCTAGGAACAACCATCAGGAATTTTCAGCTCGTGCAATTGATGAAGCTAGCATAAAGTCCTACAGAAACAAATACAGCTAATATGAAAATGAGACCAGTAGTAATGCTTCTATACTTTTGCCCCCATTTCTACATCTTTTGAATCTGTCCCAAACACCCAAAAAAATCATCAGTGGCAATGAATGGTTAGACCTCCAGATCTCCTCTTTCAAAACCCTAATCCTTCACCAATACCCACCTCGCGCAATCTAAAACCCTAATCCCCAAATTCGAACTCTCGGGGGCGGCAGCAGCGAAGAATTTATTCAGACCCATCACCAAAACAAGCTCGAGAGCTTGACCCACACCACCGAACCACATCCCCGAACCAGCGGACAAGAACGGAGCCGCCGCAAGCCAATTGGTCGGAGCCTCAGCCCATTGGAGCGGAACAGAGCACCGCGAACATTATCAACCCCAAACTTGAAACACCACCACCCTCTAACGAGAATCGCAACACCATCAGGCAGATCCAGCCATACCCAGCAGTGTAGGCCAGCGGGCACTCACCGGAAAGGAAGCGAAAGCAAGAACGGGGTAAGGGAGAGGAAGGCCGGCGGGAACCCGTCAAGCAGCCCATAACCTCTAGGCCAAAACCGGGAACATTTAACAATAGCCACCGTCGGCAGCCAGACGAGTTGGAAAAAGCAAATCGGAGAAGAAGAGAGAAGAAGGAAAGAAGAGAAGGGAGAGGGAAAAATGTAGAGACGCTCGGGAAGGATGAGAGCGGGAGCGCCGCCCCCTTTGCTGAACTCTAGTGGCTGAGCAAAAATGATACTTACACAACAATCCAAACACAACAACTTACACAACCTCTCACATACATGTGGGCTCCACACACACTACTATGTGTGGGCCCTACATGTATATGAGAGGTTGTGTAAGTTGTTGTGTTTGGATCGTTGTGTGAGTAGCATTGTCCTAAAACTAGAGAGAATGAGAAAGGGAATGGAGTAAGAATTCGGTTTATTTGGTTTCATTCCAGTTGGGAAGATTAATGTTGTTTGGAAGTTGTATGAGGAGATAATGGATAATGGTGTTGTGGGGGACGTAGATACGGTTGAGTATTTGATTCAAACTTTTTGCATTCATAATAGAAGAAATTAATTAGTCATCCTATTTGCTTTACTTATTTAGGTGTCTATCCTACTAAATTTGAATAATTAAGTCGACATCTTGAAATTTAAATAATACCTAAAACACCCTTAATTATGAGAAATACAGAAATCATGACAAAATCATAAAAAAAAGTAAGTGTTACGTCCCGGATGATTTTGTCGTGATTCCAGATGATTTTGCCATGATTGCCGCTACGCGGACCAATGACAAAGTCAATATCCCTTTTTTAATTTGGTCCGCGCAGCGACAATCATTAAAATATGAAAAAAAATTATTAAGGGTAATATATGTATTATTTAAATTTCAGGATGACAACATAAGTTTTTAAACGCTTCAAGACTAGGACATAAGTATATGCATAGCAGAGGACCCCTAATTAAGTCCCCTGTCATAATAATGTTTCAAAAGGTTATGAGCTAAAGACAAGTTTTGTTGGAAGATGGTCAGAGCATCGCACTTTACTTAAATCTTGACTCAAATTCAAATTAGAGCAAAAATCATTCAAACCGCTCCCACACTTCTTAGTCAAATCTATACCAAATTTAGATTCAATGGTGGTAGGGTGGCGTTTGTGGGGCTTCAATGAGGACTTCGAAACTAGTGCAAACGTTTAAAGAGGGAGACCTAGGGGATTTGGGTTTGCGTGTAGGGAATTTGAGTTTGATGATTGGAGATGTATCCAGCCAAATTTGACTCAAATATGGAGAAAAAAATGGGGGAAGGCCGGAGATGCTCTAATTCCTATCTTTTAGGCTCCTTTAGAACCTAAGGAAAAGAAAAGAAAAGAAAAGAAATGGAAGGAAAAGAAAATGGGCGGGAAATGAGAGTCAAAATTTATCATTTAAATTAGAAAATTTTATTTTCTTATCTTTTTCTCTTTCAACAAAATAAAAAAAGTGAGATTTTTTAAAATTTTCTTTTTTTTCCCTTAAATTTCAAACAGAACCTAATGAGTTGATATCTGGGTTTTGTAAAGGAGATAGGAACAAGTATTCTAGAGTTTTCACACTCCTTCATAGTGTGGTGGATTTTGCTTTAAAAGTCAAATAGTAACTTATTTTTTATTTTTATTCAAAAAAATCATACTTTTTTGTTTTGCGTCAAATTTTTATGAGTTATTGATTCGTCTCGGTGAGAGGAATTGGAAAAGTAAAAAAATTTGATCGAAACTCATAATTTTTTTAAAAAGACAAAGATAAGTAAAATAATTTTCCTTTAGACTTATTTTTGTCTTTATTCAAAAAAATTATGAGTTTCAATTAATTTTTTTTTTACTTTTCATCAATAAGTCACAAAAAACTTGACGCAAAACAAAAAAATGTAAAAAAAAATATTGAATAAAGACAAAAAAAAAAAAACCTTAACTTTTCAATCTGAACCCACTATATAATTGCAAAGAATTGTTGACCTGATACTTTTACGTATGGAGGGCATAATCGACTTGTTTTTTTATGTTTGCTTTCATTCCGTCCAATGTATGCTAAATAGTTTGGTTGCATATTTGTTGAGTTTCAGCGACAATCTTTTTGTTGTTGCCAATGACTGAGGCACACATTCGGTGATAAGTTTTGAGTTAGTTGCCAATTATTTTTAATCTTCTTGCGACCAAATATATTTTGAACGCCTAAAGTATTTAGTTTCACGACGACATTTTTCATTGGTTGCCTAAGTGTTAGATTTCAGCAACTAAATATTTCATTAGTCGCGGTATTTGGTCATAATTTCTTGTAGTGTTTTTACGTACAAAATTATAGTTTTAGTCTAATATATTCTTATCATTAAACTTAAAAACCTATATTTTCATCATTATAATAATATAACACCTTATATATAATTATTTTCTTCTTTTTTGCCATTATTTTTGAATGCTTTTTTTCTTATTTTTCCATGTGACGGGGAGGGGCAGGAACGAGGACACCCACAATGATCTGCGGCCAGGTTGGCCGGGTTGAGGTTGTGCCATAATTCCTGAGTCAGGGACGGGTTATGCCAAAACCCGTCCCGTTCCGGTGCCGTTCCTAATTGAAAGCCGTTGAGGTATGCTACAATAAAGAAATGCACGAGGGACTATCATCTGTATGAACACGTACACCATTTGAGAGAAGGGAGCGAAGTTCAGGTTGATTGCATGGTTAGTGTTTAACGGATCTTTTTGCAAGTGCCATGTTTTCTTTATTTACTTGAGTTACATTCATAGAATTTCTCAAATGGTCATGGAAGTTAGTATGATTGTTAAATGAGGTAAACTTATTCACGAAGCGACGCGATTTTAGTCAACAATTCACATAATTAATGGTTGATATTCGTTTTTAATTATGACCGGTTACAATTAATTGTAGGTCATAATTGATTTTCAATACAGATTGTCCAAATACACTTTGAACGTGCGCGATTGGCCTCGATCTGTAAAACATTTTTTACGGAATAATCTGCAAATACGATTTTCTAATGTGAAATCCAAACATCTCTTGGGATTTATCCAAAATGCCTACTTGATAATGGTTGATATGGAACAGAGGAGTAACAAAAAACAAAGAATTAAGCTTTCACAGAACATCTCTCTTTCAGATGTCAATTTACATAGGCACTAGCTAGGACTTCTAATATTCATGATCGGAATAGTCTGATTGGGTGGATGACCGTGACGCCGCCACCGGAGATGCCTCGCCACCTTGCGGCAAGTCAGAGATGGCGGCGAGCATGCGGCGGATGCTGACGGAGCGCGCCGGCTTAAAGCTGAGGGATCTCAACTTGCTATCGGAGGAAAAGATGTTCGACGAATTGGAGAGGATGAGATAAACCAAAGCTTGGACAAGCACGAACATCCCCACCTTCACTAACATATCTTCCAAAGACATCTCCATCCTCGATCTATTCCCTTTCTAGTTGATTGCTTTGAATTGAAAGATCTAGAGCTTCTCTGAATTTCTGGACAAGCAGGGCAGTAAAACAATATGATTGTGTTTGAGCTAATTAGATTGGGAGAGATCTATATATATACAGAGAGAGAGAGAGAGAGAGAGAGAGAGAGAGAGAGAGAGAGAGAGAGAGAGAATGGTTCCGTGAAGCTTTGGAGTGGAAGTTGTTAGTTTTTGACTATGAAAAGTAATGGCATACGTGGTGGGAAAATGAGGAAAGCTGAGTAGGATATGACGTAGAAAGTCGAAAAGGAATTGGAATTGGTCGTTCAAAAGAGATTAAAAATTAAAGTGTACACATTTTGTGTCAATTAAAAACTTGGCAAATTCAGCCATCTAAATCACGTGTAATAACTCAGCTAATCATGTATACGCATCTGTTCTACAACAATATACCGGGGACTTCAAGTAGGAGGTGGATCCTCTTCGGTCTAAATTTTGGGTTGGAGTGATTGTCAAAATCTTGACCGTTATTAATTTTTTGATCCGTTCCCAAACTCTTTGCGAGAAGAATTATCAACGGTTCAGATTTGTACAGAAACTCTTTGCGTGAACCGTTGATTTTTCTAATGTGCAGTTCAGATTATGACTGTTTCCTCCGGTTCAAAACTTGAACTGAAAAGGATCCGAATGCGAAAAAGTAATAACGTAATTGCAAATGATTGCCCCAGTGCATGGCATGACAACATTGCTTGTGATTTGATATTAAGGTTCCTTGCGACCTGGTGCAAAGTTGTGCCTACCTGAGTGCATGGATAGGAAGAAGACTTTAAATCTTACACGCTCTCCAAGGCTCATAAGACGCGCACATAATGTAAATGTCAATCAGTTTGGAGAGATTATTTAATGCCCATGAGATAATGTTGAGCATAAATTTGGATAACACATTTGTTTTAAAAAAATTGAACTAGTACAGAGCTCTATGAATAAGATGAAAGAAAAATTCGTTTTAATCATATAACTATCATTTACGTCCGATCGATATAATTTTTTTGTGTGAGTGAAGAGGTGACAAGTTCAACGAAAATAAAATAAAATCTCTCAAAGACCTATGAGTTGTACGGGCTCTGCCGTGGCTATAATTGGACTCACAATTAATGAACGGTAAAGTGCATGCAAACTGATTCGAACACTTTGAACGTAAAAATAAAATAAGTAAGAAAACGAACTTTTGTTTGTCACTCATTTGAAATTAATAGCCTCACGATTAGGACCCAATAATTATCACTTGGCTTAAAAGGAAAGACACAATAATTACCAAGCGCAAATTTCTCATAAGATCACTTGTTTGAAACATCTCAAGTAGCTCTTTTGGGTTAATCCATATTGAGTAAATCTTTCAAATTAATTAGGACTCTCACGAATGGACGATGATATTGGCCTTCAAAATTAATCGATATGCACATAAATTGGTTGGACGCCGGAGCTATGATTCTATGAAAGATACTAGCATTACTTACCACGCGCATATACTTAAGCGATCGATTTAGGGCTTTTTCCAACACTTTGTGAGCCATAACTATAATCGGACAAACAAAAATAGGGAAATGATATTAGCACTTCAAAAATTAATGTAGGCACTCCAAAAAACAAAGGAAAGTAATTTTGGAATTGCACTGATTTTAAAGTGCCTGCATAAATTTTTAGAGTGCAATATCATTTTCCACGGAAATATAGTACAGTATATCAGGATAAAATGGCCCTCAATCTCGCCCCCTCAATTTTCCCGCCATCAGATTTTGCCCGGGAAAAACTTTTACCCAATCTCATCAATCACACATCAACCCCTCCTTCCAATCGTTTTCCTAGGGTTTTTCTTGATCGGAAGTCTCATTTTTTCAACCCCTTTTCTTTCTCCAATTAGGGTTCCTGCGAAACCTAAAATCCTGGTTTTTATACAATGCCGTCCCTGTGCTGGAAACACCACACTCTTATTCAAGCCCTGATGTCGCGTGGGCCGCTCAACGAGCAGGATTTCCACTCCATATTTACCGGCGTTACCGGCAAAAACCCAGGTCAAATCTTTCTCCCTTTTTGCAGTTATTTTCAGAGAAACTTGATACTAGTGCTTATATGTAGTTATCCACGTGTGTTTTATTTACGAAGGTGCAGTCCTAATTGGGAGAGATCGACTATTTATCTGTGGCTGTAGGGCTTCTCTTTTAGTTGGTTATTTACCCCTTTTATGGGCGTCTTCATTTTGAGCTGGTTGTATATAGGCCTGTGGATTCGTGTTGGTGAAAGTTGTCATGTAGTTTTTTGCCAAGCGATAGAGAGATCATTTACATCATCTATGAAGTAGAAAGTACAAACCCAGGACACTACATCGATTGTGAGATTCCACAAGATAACCAAGCCCAACAACCCAACCAATACAGGAAATAAGTTAATTGTAGGGAAGGAAATAAGTCCCGGAATTTAACTACAGTAATTGTAGTTGATTTTCCAAATTTGATGTGTTTCACGATACTTGTATCTATTCTCCCGTCGATTTTTAGGAAAAAAACAAGTCACAAACTTTGTTGGTTACAAGGCTCTAAATGAAACATGATTGCAAACAATAGCCATTTTCATTTGGATAAACTATGCAGTTTCCTCCTATTGGAACCCTCAAGGAGTCTTGAAATAAACTTGTGTAAAGGTATTATTTTTTGAATCCACATTTTAAAACATCAATGAACTATGTTATGGGCTTTGATACTCTTCTGGCTAATGAAACTTTACTCAGGAGCCATTGGAACTAATTTCAGCATTAAAGTTGTTTCCGTGAGAAAGAGAAAGGGAAACAAAATAAACATGAATTTTGGTTATCTAATTGCCTACAAACGCCGGATAAGGAGAAAGTCACGTGGGACATGTAATCCATCCCTGGTTTGATCAGGCCCATGAAGTGTATGTTGACAACGCCCTGCATTGAGTTAACTTCTTGTGGTGGATGTGTTATTTCACTTGCTCTAGCGTATGTACTTCAGCTATCCACCCAAATAGTTAGCGTTAGCACATTGAAGATTATTTGTTCTAGTATGTCTGTTTTTAAGATCAACAAAAAATATAAAGGTTTCAACTCTTTGGACTTGGAAGTATTGCTGATTTTCTGCACTAACTACAACCATCTATAAAACAAGTGATTTTTGTTTTATGAGCGGTACAGGTACTCATCAACAGCTATTCAATGATTATCTTCTAAAGATAAACAAGGAACTTTCCCTTGTTCAAATGGAGTTGCGGGCTTGCAGAAACCAATACGATGGCAATGTCTTCTATGGTGTGGTGAATAACGTGGCAGATGAGCAGTCCAAGCTTGGAACAAGATATACCGTTCCCCAGATTGCCTTTTACAAGGGGATTGTAAGTTTTGATGCTTCTTAATTCACTTACTAAATATCAAGTGCGAAGGACCTGTTCATATTTACTCTGTCTACTTGGCCAAAAACTGATGAGAGCTGTCATAGGATCCTCAATAGAAAAACATCAGGGCATAAGAAAATGGGTAGTTCTTGAAGGTATTTAGTTATTTTACCGAAAGCAGACACAAATGAGAAGAAGATGATGGGATATTGATATGGGTAAAGTTGAAGGAAAAAGCTTCTCAGGGATATCTAGAATCACAATAAAGACATACTAGAAGGCAACCAAAAAAGTTGTAGTCCTACTTCTCCCAAATCTTTTGTAAGAGTGCCTCCCTAGATTCTTTTTCCTACAATTCGTGCATCTTCCAAGAGGATGTGTCTATGACTGTGTTGATGCCTGTATCAACGGCACAATGCCAAAATTAGCAATCAATTTCATCCTTTCAAGGTCAATGCTAAGATGTTTGAGATTTCTCACTTCATTTCTTAACTATATTTCTTGGGTTGTTTTTATTCCTTGAAAGTATTTGATAGGCATCGTGCTTTATGCTGGATTCCCTCTTGTTTTATCCTGTATCTCCATGAACAATTTATTTGTTGCTAAAGTTTGTAGTAGCAAGTTGATTGGCTCGTGATAAGAATCTCAATCTTGACTCTCTCTGCCGAACGGGATGAAGTGGCTATTGTAACTTCCTAATTGATTCTACGATGTCTATATAGTAGGAATGGAGATTCTTTGCCATGCTTGCTTGATCTATGCCCTTTTCTTGGGTGCACATTCTTGAACTATTAGCTTCTATGACATGGTGGTTGAAAAGTGGAAAAGGTGTGGCATGGTTGCATGGCAGAAGAAGCATGACTTTTGGAGTGCAACAGTAGAATGACCTTCATTCAGGCACATCTTAAAATATTTCTATCTATTTAATTCTCCCCGGTAAGATATTAGATGTTGCTGCGAAAATAGAAGGAACACAGATAAAAGGCTTACTTGAAAGTTGAAACCAATTGATCTGCCTTGAAGCAGGTCAGGTTGAAGAGAGCGGTTAAAGATTTTGGCAAATAGGTATTTAGCAATGTCCCGATGCGCTGGACTTGGGAATTAGACAACTCCAACGCTTGAAGGCGTACCATATCTGACTATTTAATGCCTTGTTTGGTTTGTTATTTGAAAAGTTATTTGAAAAATAGTAGGGGTAATGAGTGGAGAGAGAGAGAGAAATGTTGGAAGTAGGAGGAATCTAGGGGGAATTTTTTGAAAAATTCTTTTCAAAAAGCAAAGAGAACAAGGCATAAAGGACGAGAGTATGATCTCCTGGGATCCTTCAATGCTGTTACGCTCTAAATTTTGGTTCAGTAACTTCACAAATTTCCTGATCAGACACATTATTCTGTCATTGTACTGTATTGGGCAGCGGCATCTTTATAATTAAAAGCCATCTTGGTATCTGCTTCATTTAAACTGACAGGTCTCAACTGTGTATGATTTCAATAAAACCTTTCATTCTACATAGACTTCCCTCACTACATGCAATGAGATTGACTCTATATACTTTTCTAAACCTGCCAACTTAGTTTTGCTGTGGAAGATGAGACAATGGAATTGCTTGAAAGCCTATAAGAAGCTTGCGCTATTTGGGAGAAATTTTAATGGAAGGAGCTCAGTTCTCATATATTCATTGGTGGGTGGAAAGGATTTCCTCTTTATAGGTTGTATGTGAATAGTTTTCCTACGTCAGTGGATGAGTGCCTGGCTCCTCAGCTGAAAGAGGAGCCATTTTTCTTCTTGGTCTTAAGGGTCACCTCTACCCTAACAAAACATATTTTGAGGGGGACTTTAAAAAGGATTTGTCTGTTTTTTCAATTTTTTTACCTCTGTTCTGTTTCCTTTCTAAAAAAGATAACTCTTCCTTTCTTCAATCCTGGTTTCTCTGGTGGTACAATCCTTTGTTCCTATTTCTCATCTTGCAAGTTAGAAGTTACAATTTTCATTTGTGTTGTCTCCCCCTCGTGTAAGTTACAACTTACGGCTGCTATCTTGAAACGCCTGTGCAAGAATTCTTGAAGCTCATTTATGGAGGGTTTTCATGTTTGTTTGTTCTGTATTAGTCTATGTAGCACCGACACGAACGCTACACCGACACTCCGACACGCCCATGTTAAAAAATTGGAGGACACGACACGTTAGGGGACACGTTTTAAATGGTATATACTCCCTCCGTTCCATATTGAGAATCCACTACGAAAAGTCGTGCCATTTTTCAAATCAAAAAATTAACTACTTTCGTGTATAATTTTTTGAATTTTTTCACACCAATTTAAAGTACTAATCGAGATCTTTAATACGGTGCGGAAAAATTCGAAAAATTATACACGAAAGTAGTTGATTTTTTGATTTGAAAAATGGCAAGAGAGAGTATGAGCCTCTCAATATGGAATGGAGGGAGTATTTATACAATTATTCATATAAAAAGGCTCTAATCCTATACGTGTAACACCATATATAGCTTAAATCTTATATGTCATCACATTATTCACAAAAGTATTTCAACAAAATGCATTTCATCATCTATGTGTCTTTGTCATCAATAAACTATCATATGGTACACAAAGAAGAAAGACTTTCTAAGTTTTAACAAGAGTCTTAACCATTTCGTTTAACACCCCGACATGTCTTGCGAGTGTCCCAAGAGTGTCCTAAGCAGTTTTTGGAGTGTCTCTGGAGTGTCCAAACCAAAAACGTTGAGAGAAAGGACACTTCAGATTTGAGTGTCAGACACATGTCCAAAGAGTGTCCAGAGAGTGTCGGTGTCCGAGAAGTGTCCGACACCGGTACGTGAGCTCCGACGAAGCGTTTGTGCTACATAGGTATTAGTTCTTGTTTTGTTTTTTTTTTGGTGATAGGCAAGTATTAGTTGTTCTTTCTGGCTGCTGTTCTAGCATACCAGCTTGTTTGTTGCTGCTGAAATAATTACAAAAAGACCTTAATTCCAAAAAAAATTAAAAAAAATGGTGCTGCAGAAACTGAGATTGTGTGTAATTGATAACAAATGTGGAATACTTCGGATGTGAGTTTCTCATGATCTGTATTTGTAGGTATCCACTTTTTTTTACATCTGGATCTGGATAATACTAAGGTTTTGGAGTCGGGGGTGTATTTATGGTTATCAGTTATCCTCTTGTTTCAAAGCATAGTACTTAGAATCAAGAACCCTCCTCATACTTTCTTTCTGTCGGGATACAGTTTCTACTGTCAAGAGTTATGTTTTATAAATTTTCTCATTTGTGGTACTCTTTGTTGTCCCTTATCAGATAGAAGCCATTGCACATGATGTCCTATCTAACGGTTGCATATCCAATATTGATGCTCTCAACATACGGTTGGAAAATCAGGTTTTGTGGTTTCTAAATTATATAAGATCTTTGATAATTGAATCATGAACTACCCAATTGTTCCTTTAGGTATCTTAGTTTTTCACCTCGCTGATGCCTACTGTTGGACTGACAAACGTTTTGGCTAATCTCAGGTTCCAACTGGAGCGGGGTCCCAATCTCAGGCACCTTCTTCCCACATTCCTCCTGCATTCAGGAACTTCTCTATGTCTCAGAAAGAGAAGACACTTGAAGAACTTGTTCGGGACCAGTGGCTATGTTTCACCACAGATGGTAACATTGGACTTGGGCTTAGATCCTTCCTTGATCTCCGCAGTTGGTTCCGCGGTAATGATATTCCCGCGTGTGAAGTCTGCAATGAAGCGGGAGTTAAGGTAGCTTTTTTTTTGTGGGAGTTTTCCAAATCAAGATTTTGTGTATACTGATTGACAAGTTCGTTACTTCAAATTGGATTTGTTTGTTCCTATTACACATCTTTGGTTGGTAAGGCCAGGAAGGACCTATAAATTCGGCTTTAAAGATATGAACCATGTATCATCTGGAAGCATTTCTTGTGTCGGTACTATGGTGGATGAGAATATGGCAGTAGATGGTTCGATACTCCAAGAAAAAAGATTTAAGTTTACGAATATTTTCACTTTCCAACATTTTGTATTAGAACTAGAACAATAGCAACCATTCGCTTCGCAAAATTGTAGCCTTGTCGGTATCAAGTCTCATTGTTTTCTCTGGTAAATAAATGAGTGTCGTATATACATCTAGCTCATTTCACTTTGCTGTCAATTTTCTTTTGTACATGAATCATCATCTTCCCCCACACCAAACCAACCAACAAACTTAAGGCACCTAGGATGTTTTGGTTGCGACTGTTGAATCTCATATAATGCATTATGTTTAATTTGAGCAGGCAGATCCGTGCCAAAATGAAGGTTGTACTGTTCGAATTCATCACTACTGTCTGAAAAGGAAATTTTCCCGGACAAAGGTATAATTTCGAATCTCCATATTTTCTCACATACACGCATTCAACAAACTCTCTCGATCAAACGTTTTTTTTTGTAGGGCGAAAAAGTTTGTCCAGGTTGTAGCACTCCATGGCCACTTCCTGCTTTCAAAACAGAAGCTGTCGAGGAAGAAGAGGCAGATGCAAACGGGATCACCCAGAGCCAACCGTCTCTGGGATCCGTCTCTCGAAAGAGGGCTAGAACAAGCAGAGGTGGTGATTCTGGTACTCTAAATATTTCGTCTCAACTTTCGGTGCCTACTTCTGATGTGAAGAGAGCTACACGAAGTTCTGCCCGGTTAAGATAAATGTGTCTGAGGGTGTACTCATTTTGTTGGAATACTAGTTAAAATCTGGTGGTTATTTCGCTCCCATAAATCTGGCGTTCATAGTACCTTGTTAAACTAGTGGAGCCATTCTCGAGTTCCTAGCAGAATGCTGTTAGGCTGGTTTCTGGACTATCTTTGTTCATGGCTGTATAAAATTGCTGGAATCTCTCTCTCTCCCCCTCTGACTATCTTTGTTCATGGCTATATAAAATTGCTGGAATCTCTCTCTCTCTCTCTCTCTCTCTCTCTCTCTCTCTCTCTCTCTCTCCAATTACACATGTTAGGACCTCTCATTAATAACGCCTTTAAGAATTGCCTACAATTGAGATGTTATTTTCATTTCTTTATCACACTTTAACAAGTTTGCCACTGTAAAAAGGATTATGTAAACTCGAGATATTATTTCATTTTTGCAAATAAAGTAGTAAATTATACGACAGTTTAACAAGTATTCGATATCTAACATCACGATGTTATTTTATTAACTTTTGCCCATAAATTGGAAATCGTTAGTTACACTCTAGTAAGTGTTCGATAGCATGGTTAAAACACGCCGATCTATTTTGCTTCTTTAATTCGCGTACTTAAGAAATCATATCAGAGAAAGTGAATAACGAAAGTGCAGTAGGCTGGTGACAGTGGTGACACACGGCTTTCTTTGATTGGATTGCTGAGATATATTATGAAATGATCAATGTAACTGGATTTAAGTGTGGTGAGGTTATGTGTTCGGATTCTATAGAGAGAATTTTGATACTACACGTGTAAGTGAATTGAGTAGGAATTGGGATGCTGTAAATACATCTAACATATGACAAAAAAGAAGAAAATTTGATATTATCAACGACCGATACTTTTTTAAATCATGCCTTGTACCATAGTATTCTACTTGTTAAGCGATACAATATGAAAAATCTCAATTACATTTGTAAACTAAAAAATGAACCACATTTAGGAGGTACAACATGACCTGCTATCTTTTGGACTGCAACAGCCCTCAAATGCATTTCATGCAAGTATGGAGTATGGGAAAATTTATTCGGTTCCACTAAGATGCCGTCATGTGGTACTTCTGGCTCATTTTTCATTACACATTATTGCGGAGTTTAAAACGAAATATATGAACCCACCATAATGTATGGTGGAAAAGAGGCCAACACCGGGATATTAAATAATCTCTTGGGTAACATGAAAGAAAAAGAGAAGGTTTTTTTGTCGTTTGAAGGGAATTGCACAGGCGAACTCCGATCCTATTTCGTGTTGATTTTAAAGATCAGTTTTCACTAACATTGCAGAACTCGTTGAACATTACAGTCACATAAAAAATCAAATAAATCGGATACCTTATACTAATATCTAATCGGAGCACATTTATATTTAGAAATAAAATGAGTTGGGCGAGTATATAAATGTGTTCCCATTCGTATATTAGTACTATTTGGTGTCGGATTAACTTGATTTTTTACATGTCTATAATACTCAACGAATTCCACGATGTTAATGAAATCGATTATCGAAGTGAGCACGAAACAAGGTCAGAATTTGCAGTCTTTCATTCAAACGGCTGAAAAGCCGTGTCCAAAAGGAATAGCAATCAATGTCCAAAACTTCTTTATTTCCAAATCAGGTCCCAATGGAGTACTGGGCAATTTTCTATTAGGGGAATGACTTCGGTGTCCCCGGTCATTTTGGGGACACCGTAACTTTTGACATAACAAAATCATTATAAGTATAACCAAATTCATTACAAGCATAACCAAAACCATTATAAGCATAACCAAAACCATAACAAGGCATAACTTGGTTGGTTATGCCTTGGTTGATTTTTTGTTATGCCTTGATTGGTTTTTGGTTATGCCATGTTATGGTTCTATTATACTTCTAATGATTTTTGTTATACTTGTAAGGATTTTGTTATGCCAAAAATTACGGTGTCCCCAGAATGAACGGGAACACCATAGCATCATCCTTCTATTAGACTCCACAACGGCATGGAATTGAATCTTTCAAACGTTGCGTGCGCCAAATGTCGTCCTTCCCAGGGGGAGAAACTCAAAAAAAAGATTCTCCTATCCAAGAAAGATCCACCAGTGGAGACCCTCTCTCACCCCATTAAAGACAAAACAACCTGATACCCACATTTAATATTATTACCCATAATTTTAGTCATTCTGGTAATCAAAAATCCCAGATGCAAAGCTGTCCAAAATCCACCACTCCCCACATCCACCATTACTACACCTCATGTACATGATATCTCTGAATATCAGCCAATTTATTAGGTCATGAATTAAATTTGACCCTTTTATGGAGTTCTAGATAGAAAGCACCAAAAAAAAAAAAAACCAAATCTTTGACTCTTGTTCATTATTCATTGCCTAAATCCAGCCAACGCGCGTGAATTCAGGAGAAACGGATTTCTTGGATTTGCTCCACCTGCAGTTCTGTTCTTGTTTGTTACTGTCGAATGATTGATGCTCGAGATGAGTTGATTGATTAATTGGGGCTTTGGGGTCATAATCTCATCTGGGTATGTCAGTTTTTTTCTCTCTTTATCGATTGGTTCTGCAATTTTTTCTTCTAGGTTATCTTGTTTAATTTAGTTTCTTTGACGGTTGTTAGGGCTACCTGGTTCAGATTAATTCTGGGTAATCCTTATTTTCAAGAAATTAGCTACAAAATGCAAGAATGGTTGAGATATGGCTTTCACTGTTCAATCTTTCATCATTTTTCTGATTTTAGTTTTGCTGGCAATGGAGTTGTGAATCTCGTGTTTCTCATACTTTTCTGATAGATTAATGTTGCTTGAATTCAATGCTATGACTGTGTCAGTGTTTCTTCTTATTTGGAATTGAACGTTGATGCATCATTTTAGATTGTTGATTATTGCGTCTAAAGCACTAAAATCCAAGAATTTTGGTTTTTTGAAGTTTGTGAGTCAATATAATAATTGCAGGGAATCTGATCCAAATAACTAGAATCTTGTGGAAACAAAAGTGAGAACTGAATGGTGTAGATGTGGCGTCTAATTGGTCAAATTTTGAATGTACTTCTGACTTTGGTTTTCCTTTATATTTTGTTGGCAAGGTTGATCTCTGGTCTTTGCCCCAAGTTGCTAGTTTTGATCCTCTATTTGTAAGAGTTCATTTGAATGACTGCTAGTGCTTGTTCTTTTACATTGTTGATTACTATGTTTGAAGTACTAAGGTTCAAATTTTATTTGTTTGGTTGAAGGGCTTTGTCTGAAATTCCCAATTTGTCAAAGGTCAGATTTTGATTCCGGGGAGTCAGCTTCATTAGTTTGTATGTATGTTTCAAGATCTTGAGAGGACTACTTTGAATTTATTTTTTTGATGACAAAAGTGTTGTAGAAGACTGAAATGCCCTAGATTTGGGGATGACTTTTTCCCAATCAAACTAAAAGTTTAGATTAGATACTGTTTTGTTCGCATAAATTGCGTATCAGGTTGATCATTTTTTAAAGGAAAAAAAGGAAATCTTTCCTATTTCCATGGCTTCCGACATAATTAGAAACAGAATCATTCGCGGAATGGTAGGTGTAGCACTGCTAGAAGATAAGATGAGAGAAAATAAATTAAGGTAGTTTGAACATGTTTCTCAGCAATATGTCGCCGCTAAACACATGAATGCCTGGTAGTCGCTGTGATCTATTTTTTTGCCAAGTTCTTTTTCTGTTCATTCCTCCTTGTTCTTGATAGAAACAACCTTGCAATCAGAATCATTGTTATGCTAATAATAAGCTCATGTCTCTGTTTTCTTCTGGAGAGAGCAGGCTTTGAAGAACAAACTCTTAGGTCGAAGAAGTCCTTTTTATTTTTTTGTCATAGTTGGGAAAGAGGGTCTTTTATGCCTAGTCGAATCAACCAGAAGACTTTGCTGACTTTTTGTAAAATTGACCTTGTTTGTTAGTGTCCTTTGGTAGTTTGCTAGAGTTTCCGTCTCTTGCATTGTAAGAAGGTAGCATCCCCTTACGTACATTATACGTATATCAATAGATTCAATGCATATGTAAGAGTGTCTATCTCCTTATACTCCGATCAAAGAAAAGGAAATTATGTCAATAAATATTTATGAATGTTGCTTTAGTAGCTGTGATGGTTGCTTAACGCAGAAGTGGTTATGGGAATGTGAGATGTGCTTTATATTTGAAGCATCGTGAATGTTGAGGCCTTCTATTCTGTAGACGAATCAAGATTTGGACTAAAGTCAATCAAGGGTTCTTAAAAGGAGCTACTGAGCTACATTTTACATAAGATTCGAACTATAGTCTATCAAATGGTCTTATAAGGACCATTCAGTGCCCTGTATGTGTCTGTTTTAGATGGACTAGGGTATCTAATTCATTGTCTCTTAGGACTGGGATTGGGGTTCTTTGATCTCATGTGAAAGGCATCATACTCAAGGTGATCTTTCAGTTGTTGATTTTATAAATCAATGGTTGAGATGAGATCTTGAAGCAATCTAAGAAAAAATATTGAGGCGCACGCACCTCGCGCCTCGGCATGAGGCGTGCCTCAGGAGCATCAGTCGTGCTCCAGGAACTTGCACCTCACCTCAAGGTTTTAGAGGCATTTTGGCTGCGCCTCATCGAAAGAAAATCTACACATATTGATGGATGTAGACAATTGTGTATGATTTGGAATTTTCAAGTTACTTGAAAGATTAAATTGCAAGTAACTAGATTCGCAAGTGAAGGTTACGGTAATGTGGATTTTTGATGTTATCCGTGGTACAAATAATATAAAAAATGATATGTGAGTTGGTTGAGGAAGACGACTTAAGTATGACCCTATAAATTGCAAGCGTTTTGAAGTCAGGACAAGAGTAGGGTAACAACTTGTCCTGAGAAGCAAGATATGGACATAGGACTTAGGAGCCGATAAAAAAAACAGATATGGACATAGGATGCGTATATGACAACTTATGAGTGACAGATGTTTCCATATGTGGGAGTAATAACTTCAAGTTCTTTGAAGCGGTAGAAAAAGAAGAGAAAGAAATGAAAGTTTGGTCTCTCTCTCATTCCAAAAATATGAGAATAAAGAAGCCACTCAAAGGGAAAGTTTCATAATAAAAATAAGTTTTACTAAGAAGTAGCTATATTTTGTTCCTCACATTTCTACATTTCTGCACCCTTGTTTTTCCTTCTACTTGGGCTTTTCTTTCTCTTTTGTAGAAGCCCGAGAAAGGTTTTGTAAAAAAGTGAATGCAAGTTGTTCAATTATATTATGTTCCATTAAAACTAATTAACTATTCTGTGCAATTCATGTTATATTATATATAATCTATATTTGAAAAGAAGTGGATAGAAAAATGCTCTATCTATCTATTTTTCAAATTTCTATTTTCAAATGAACTCAAATGGGAAAGGGATTAATCCTTGCTTGATTCATTATATTAAACTTCATCAAGACCCTCATGTGTTTCATGTATGTCTAAGCTATAAGGGGCCTTTGGGGGCACCGGCCTTAACTGAATTTTTGACAGTACTCTAATATTCTTATGTGGTTGTATCATATCCATATAAAAGTGTGACACTGCCCCCAATAGAATAATACCACATTCCCTATATGATGAGAATATTTGGGTGACAATTTTTTCACACTTCTTTTGTCCAAATACACCCTTTTCCGTTTATCATGAGGTGAAGTTATACTATAGAATCCAAGGTACTATTGAATTTTTTTTTAACATAAAGTAATATTGACATTACTTATAAGTTATAACCATATGACTTTGTCCGTAAGTTCACTTAAAAAAGATTTAAAAACATGTACTGAGAACTGAATTGTGAAATTCATTACCGATTTCCTTGTGCGAAAATAATTGACATGTGTTCCTGCTATAGGAAATTTCCCCAATAGTCTAATCCATAGACACAAGTGTCCGAATCATATTTGGCTCTAAAAGGATTATTAATGTTAATTGGAGATTAGGAAAGTGCAGTGATACTCCTGAAATGCTACATCATCCGTGCTTATGAACGTAGGCAAACCAAAGCCAAGCCATGCTGGCCAATACTTAATGGACTTGGCAATAAGTACGGGGCGTGGATAGCCATCCTATCTTTCATGGACTCGGCTTCAGGTAGGGGTTGGGGATGTGTCCATATTTTGAATCTCTTTCATAAGCCTTAAAATCTAGCATCGGGTATGGATACATGGACTCTTGAAATTGTGTATCTAAGAAGCGCGGATACATTTACGAATACAGGTATGTGGTAAGTATTGACTCCTATATTCACGAACACCAAATCTACACCGTTTATAGATGATGCAAACGGTTCCCAGTCAGAGCTAATCAAGATTGAGATGCATTTCTGGCGCTAGATGCAATGTAGTCGAACATTGCGATGGAAGAGGTGGGGAAACGGTCTGAAGATAGAGGGAGGAGAAGATGGTCATGAGATTAGGGCTTTCAGTGATCTCACAATATCGAAGCCATTTATTTGTACAACATTCACCCCTAAGTTTTCCAAGTACCATTTATCTCCCGAAACATCCTTAATCCATTTCTAAAAAAGGATTGCCCCTCACTTATTTGGCGACTAGTTATGTGTTTCGTTTCTTCATAGGTATACTTGATAATTTTCTCACACAAGATATTACTCTTTAAAATGTACTTGAAAATCAAATAAGATTAGGCAAACAGAAGAATTTTTACTCCATCAATTACGCTAGGGAAAATATAATATAGTCCATGTGAGGTGACTCGGAGCTGGAGGTGGTCATAAATAGCATGGTTCCATTGCATTATTGCTTTAGACTTTCGTGATTGTTTACAACATGCTTTCCTTTTCTATCCAGTGCTGAAAGACCTATCTAAACAATTTAAAGAGGGGTGCCCTGTTAAATTTTGTATCTAACTTGATCATCAAGGTTATCTAATGGAAGGGGGATTTTGAACCTCTTTAATGATATGAAGCTGTGATAAACAGATTTAGAGTGTGCACGTGAAGGGGCTGAGTGGGATGAAGAAATTTGTTAGTCCTTTTTCTATCTTCATGGAAGAGTTTATAAGGGAGTTTAAAATGTAGAACCCGATTAAGGCATGGGGTGAAAAATGAAGGTCGGTGACTGGTGACAGGAAGGCACATTACGCGTCTTCCACTCTTCCTTCATGCATCCTAGTTAGGCAGTCTGTTCTGGCTTTGCATTTAGGTTTTGCTTGTTGTGCTCTTCTTGCCTTTTTTCCTTTTCTTACGTCTTTTCCTGTTAGACAAGCTCAGCCCACAAAGTCTCTTTAAAACCCAGGTATTAAGGAGAGGGAAGCTAGGGCCTTATAACTAGCATAGAGGGGGCATGTCCAGGCGATGTGGGACACAATCCAACATTTCCTTTTCAAAATTATCACGCTAGCAGCTGCAATCTTTCCTTTTTCAGTTGGCACTTGGCAACAAAAAGAGTTTTGAGAAGTGGCCGGGGGAAAACCCCTAGGCAGGCTGTTTTGGCTTTGCATTTAGGTTTCGCCTTCTTGTGTTCTTCTTGTCTTTTTTCCTTTTCTTACGTCTTTTCCTTTTTTTCATCTTTACCTTGTTATACTAGGGGTTTTCCCCCTTGGCACTTTTTAAAACTCTTTTTGTTGCCAACTGAAAAAGGGATTGCAGCTGCTAGCGATATAATTTTGCTAAGACAAGTACCGGATCACTTTCTGTATTGTCTTTTCCTTTTTTTCATCTTTACCTTGTTATACTAGGGGTTTTCCCCCTCGGCACTTTTTAAGTCTCTTTTTGTTGCCAACTGAAAAAGGAAAGATTGCAGTTGCTAGCGATATAATTTTGCTAAGACAAGTACCGGATCACTTTCTGTAACATAATTTGGTGTGTGAAGTATGCTTCCTGAGTTCCTGTATGTCGAATTTGAAGAGTGGGAGAGAATTTGAAGGATGGTTGGGTGTTCTAAAAGTCAGCTGGAGTGGAGTGCATAAAACCTTGAAATACTTGTTTTCTTTTTTGTCGCTGACATTTGAAGCATCTTTTGGTGATGCTCTAATGTTGATGAGTTTAAACATCGGGAGGTGAAACAAAAGTATCTTTGTTGTAGATTCAGAGAGGGGATCAGCAAAATTGGCACTTGAGAAGAAAACATGGCTCCTGGAGGTGGTGGTATGTACCGGGATGTTGTTGAGTCTCGGACTGCATTAGCTGATTATGGTATAGCACCTACTGAAACGGATTCAAGAAATCCCCCTTCAAGAAAATCTCCTGCTGTTGTTGGTGGGAAACCTGGGGTACATGAGCTACTTGAGTGCCCCGTATGCGGAAGTGTGATGTACCCTCCCATTCATCAGGTACATTCTTATATAGTTGAACTCATAACACTGAAAATGTTAAATTTATATTGTCAAGAGAGCATTTTATATTTTGATTTTAAAGATTAGAGGTAGCCATGCAACTTGAGCAATTGAATTTAAGACTTATTTTGGTGGAATTTTATTGTCCGTAGTCCTCACAAACAATTTCACCTCTCAAGATTGATTCCTAATGCAGTTTTGATGTATTGCAATGTCATGAGTCTCTAAGGATTTGAGACAGGCTGGGGAGGGGTGTTTGAGGGTCAGGACCAATGCATTAATGTGTTCTGATAGCAGAATTAACCGCAGCAATAAAGGTTCTTCTTTTCAGAAAATTTTGAAATTCCCCAATCAGTTTAGCATACAATCAAAGCCTAACTCGTCCCGCTTATTCTAGTTCTTGACGAACTATTTCCAGGAATGGTATGACATTTCCCTAGTTTGTTTATAGAAAAAGGAGATCATGCTATTATATTTGTTTACAGATATTGCTATTACATTTGTTGTTATACCAGCTTCTTGTAACTTTTACAACAAATATAATAGCAATATCTGTAAACAAATATAATAGCATGATCTCCTTTTTCTAGATAATTCCCAAATTTAGCTGATAATTCCCAAAATTTGGGGAAGATAATTCCTAACAGACAACTTCGCATAGATAAAAATTGAAATTCAGATAATTCCTAACAGACAACTTAGCTTCTGAATTTCAATTTTTATCTATGCTAAGTTGTCTGTTAGGAATTATCATCCCCAAATTTTTTTGTCGATCATGCTACTACTAGTTGTTTGCTGATTAAAAAAAAAAAACTTTGAGTTGTTTTTTTAACTGGTATAGCTTCTCAATTGCAAATTTTCTAAGTTATGTTGTCTGTCTGGAACTAACATGAAAAAAATTGTTCATGTATGAGGGTCTCATTCGTAATTATTGTTACATGGCTCAAACTGCTGCACGCATATTACTTCATGCCAAAATACTCGGGGTGTCCGCAAAATACGATCACCAACAGACACAAAGATTTTGGGTATAGAGTAATTTCATTTGGTTCCATTGCTGCAATGATATTTCATGTATTTGGTATAGTTCAATGGAAAAACAAAATATCTCCTCTACTCAGCTAGACTTGCCGACTTGTGTAAATAATTGATCACGAAGAACACTGATGAGCGTGTAGACATCCAGTTGCTCTCATAGTAAGCTTAGTCTTTTGAAAGATATCTTCAGCGTGCTTGG